>JBCFXI010000527.1:0-146737 GCA_038496175.1 Ampulex compressa
TGTGTAGAATTAATAGAACTTTTTCACACACAAGCCTTGCAATATCAGCTCTCAAGACATATAATGGTTATGCAGCTTAAGTGTGAAGTTGGTTTCGAAAAAACGTAATTAAGTCCTGTGACGGGAAAAAACGAAATTACTTTCCGAACAACCCAATATATTTAGTAGAGCTACGTTTCAATTTTTTTTTAACATTAAAGGCACTTAATATTTACAATCATATAATGATTTGATTTTACTTGTGTTCGTCAAATTCATTGATGTATTTCGAACACTTAGACACTCATTCTGTAAGGGTTTATTACACGAACCCACAAATTTATTTGATGTGCTTATACAATATATGTCAACTGAATGTCTACTTATTCAACGTTAAAATAAGAATCATCGATTTGATGAATGATCGTTTGTCTGAGGCACTCGAGCGCCGCTTGACAATTCTTTTCTGCAGTCTGGCATGAATAGCTTTCAATGTCAAATCGATTTCTACCATTGAATCAAGTGCTGTTATATTTTTCTTCTGATTAAAAATATAATAATAATTGCACGAATATTTACCAATATGATTTTGGTGAAGATATACAATTCTCTTTTTACACCATTCTGCAAATGGTTATAATAAGAGATGAAAAGTTTTCGTATCCATGATTATAAAATGTTCCTTTGTTCTAAAAAAAAATGGACCACAACTTAAAAGATGAAAATGTGTATTTTTCTGTTTTTAATTTCGTAGACTAAAATTGAAAGGTCACTTGTATCAGTGTCACGTATTCGCATTAAAAAATCATCTCTTTTTTAACAAATCTGAAAAAACTGAATACATTTGCGGAATTTCGAAATGCGTTTAAATATAAATCGCATTAAAATGGGCACACGTTATTTGTAATAGATTTCACTTTCCCATATCCTTCCATACTTGTTATTGTGTAAGTATGCAGGATATAAAAACATTCATTGTTGTAATGAGTGTACATGCTTTTCAGAACGCACGATGTTCTTAAAAGCATAGAATACGTCTTCATATCATGTTTTATGAGAATCTAGCAGTATCACGTAAAGGCATCTGTCTCTCTTGCAAACAGAGTTGTACGCTCGTTCAGTTCGGGCAGCGACGATTTTCCCTATCATCTCTCCTCGATAATAAATCATTCCACTTTGGATAACCCTAACATCTCAGAAAGAGTACAGCATGCCTTCAAGATATGCTTGTTTTCTGAAAAATCAGCGTGTAAAGTGAAGAAGACCGCTTATAGCACGCGGTATCTTTCTTTATCATCGCGTATTCGCTGCACGGTCCGTAAGTTTAATGCGATCGATTTGCCTTAACGATGATAATTCACCACACTTTATATAACACGCTTCACTGCGATCCTTGAATTATAATTCGGCAAGCTGTTAAGCCACGAGGGGCGTACGCGTGAATCGCGGTAACGCTCTACCGTATGTATCCAAATATTGGTCCATTACGGGATCATAATGCTCCCTCACCTCGTGTATCAAACTCTCATCCCAGCCTCCAGAGAGTTTGCCTAGAGATGAATATGGTAGATCGCGCGCAGGCTGCCCGAAATGTATTCTGATTTAGGCCACGATTCCTTTTGTCTTCCAATATTTGCTCTTGCACAATTTATAACACGATCAGGTCTAATGTATCTGTCATTTGTTGCCATTTGTACTTTGATATTTCACGCATTACCAATGCGTAGATATAAGTACAATTTTAGGAAGCTTTGTCGATTGACAAGAAAGTATCGAAGTAGGTTAAACAAAGTTATCGTGTTTTTCAGTAGAAAAATAACGATAATACAAATAATTGTTCTGATCTTGCGGAAATTTGTTTTATTGAAACTTGGTGAAAACGAGATATATTCGTGATGCAAAGGCCGAAATTTCATGTATTACACTTGTTCTTGTTAATATTTAAGATAACCTTTTACCTTATTTTAATGGTTTTACGTCGCTGTTTGATAAAGGTAACAAAATCATACAAGTTACAAGTCTCGTCCGTTGGAAATCATTCCTCGCGACGACGATCCCTTTTACTTTTTATTTACCTCATTCTCTTTAAAGATGGTCAAACAGCCTATTCTGCTTCGTTTCTTTTATAGAAAACAAAAAACTCTATTATTATTAGAAACGGTTATGTCATATATTGATCCAAATAATGTCATAAAACTTGAATCGTTAAAGCTTAAAGTAGGGATCGTTAGTCACGCGTATCTCTCACATACAAGCATATATCCCATAAATTTACATATTTACCATGACATGTCCTGCTCCTAATTTCAATCATTACTGTAAAATAAGACAAGTAGGTAATGATTCTTTCTTCCATTATCCTATATTATTATCGAATTATTTTTAAACACATGAAAAGGATAAAGGTTAAAGTAGGAATTATAACTTTGGCAAGAGATTATTTAACTTCTGGATATTTCTAAAATAATCCACAAGTTCAATCTTACTTTGGCAGGCATTGCTCTTAGTACAAACCAATACGCTTAAACGATGCAAAGTGGCCTACGATTATCTCCTTCCCTATTCCATATTTTCGCGAATTGCTTTGAAAGGGACAATTACTGGTTTTCTCGATAACCTAGCTCTGTGACAATGGCACGCTTTCACGCACAAACGATTAAAGCAAGATTAATTAGCTTAACGAACTGGACTTTCTGAAGATTCATGCGTTGCCTGGCGATTTCCACGTTGGCCGTGTCCCATGTCGTTTTTAGTGTCAACCCATACATTCAAGTAGGATGTAATATCCCATTTTATCGAACCATTTTTCACTAAACGTTCATCGATTTCCTTAATAGTCCACCGATTACTGGACGCACGTTTCGCAGCGATCACTTTGCTCAGGGTCCAGTGCAAACATTGGTCGATCGAAGAATCATAACGCACCCTTACATCCCTGCGTCAAACACGTAGTAGGGTCAAATGTAAATTGAACTTACAATACACGTTTTATTAAGTTTACGGCTTTTAGCACTATACCGCCTGCAAAATAAGCACTTTTGAAAATAAAGGGCTTTGGTCAACACCCTCAGCATTTATCAAAACAAGCCTAAAAGCTGTTTTTCGTTACCTTACATATACTCGTCCCAAAACTCTTCACATCTGCTGCAACGTTGAGTCTACGATCTTCCATAAGAGTTCTTAGCTTTGAAAAAGAATAGAGGTATTCGGAGATCTAATCCGAAAAATTCGAATTCTGAGGATATAAAGGTATCTAGTACAGTCGTTGGATGCCCTTTTTGCTAAATTTGCTTTTTTGTAACAGAAGTTGCTACGTGAAAAGCATTCACATTATACAAGCATACAGGATAATACCATTCATTGTTCGTAAGCAAATAAACGTTTCCAAAAGTCATTGTTAAAAATTCATTAACTTCTTTTGTTTGTAACAGCTGATCATTTTTCTTATGAAATTTGATTTGCAATTAGACACTACCCATCGAACCTAGTCAGAAGTCAGTGTATATAAAAAAATATAAAATGATTTGAGTAGAAATAAAAATAATACAAGCAATAGCGTCAATCCAGGAAATTAAACGGCAGATTTTTGTTCAGCACGAAGGACATACGCAACCTCTGTTGTGAATTACCCGATACATGACGCGTGATTACAGTCACCCTTAGTGTGCAGCAAACGCTCAGCGATGGGGTGGCTGTAGTCACTTTTAATAGCGAAAGGGTTAATTTTTCTCCTCCGTTAGCGATCCATTACCTTTGACATCCGTCGACACGCATCAGCAATCTTCTCTAAAATCCGATCGCGCGTCCTACTCCTCGCAGATGCATAAATTACCCGTTGATTAAACTTATCGCCCCGCCAACATTCCTCGTTGCGTACCCAACTGCGAACGTATCATCTTAGCTGCTCAACGTAAAAAATTCGGCCGATGGCTGCGACTCGTAAATTTGCCAAGGGATAAACGCCGCGCTTCAATTTAGGTCGTGTTTCCGGCCATGCCGCGTTATTGATTTCCGTCCTTTGTGTCGCGTGATCAAGAAAATTGCCGTGGAGGCGCAGCTATGCTGGAGGGTAGCTTTGCGGGGGCCGACGGGGTAGCTTCGTGCCACGGACCCCGCGGCGGGTAATGCACCATCCGACGACGACACGGTTACGATACCGTCGCTTTTGTTCAAACGGTTCAGCTTTACGGGACGATCGTTTTCATTAGAGAGCGTTCGATGGCCGACTCGTCGAGGCTCGTTAGGAGGCAAAGGCGATTCCCCGGTCTGGAGTGGGCCCGATTCTACTTGGGGGAAAGGATAGAGAGAATCGTAGGAACGTTTTTGAATCCAACAGCACCGTTGCGGGGATTCTATTTTAGGTAAAAGTACTGTTTCTCCTTTTTTTAAAGAATTAATAAGCGGTCCTGATGGCCATTTATGGATACGTTATTGCTTGTCATCGCCAATATATGTATCAATTTTTCGCATTTTTTGTTAACGTAGGTTACTGATGAATATCAAATGATATTGGAATAGGCACGATTTTGTTTATGATTTAAGATTATATTATTTAAATAATGAGCGTATCACTAGTTAAATTATGCATGAAATATAATAAGGAACGTGTAACAATGCCTAGATAGGATGTATCAATGTTGATCTACTTCATAACTTCAATAATGCGGTATATTTACTGGACTATTATTAATGTGTTTTTTGTAATAATAAAAAATGGAAAATGCTGTGTATCATGCCGATGGATACTGATTTTCGTGTTCGATCTATGGCCATAAATCGAGGGTCATCAATCTTTCTTTTCGCGTTACTCGACATGATGGACCGTTTATTGGTGGGCTTGTTTTTTTTCTGAGATTGAGTGCTGTAGTCATTTAATTCAAGATTCATTCTCTTAGGTATTTTTTGAACCCGCCTATATATCACGTAGATGTTCTCAGAAGGGAAAGATCTATTTTTCAACAAGAACTTGTATAAGAAAAATCACCAGAAATTAATGTAGCAGTATTATAGCTGTGCAATTAGCTATCTGGCACAATCATTTGACACATATCACACACAAAAGAACACTCACGCACTTTTGGATATTAAACGTGGTAATGCAATGACTACAGCTCGTTATATCCAACTTTGCAGCCTCTTTTATTCACAGAGGACTATAATCCTACGAATAAAATAAAGCCTTGCCAAATGCAGATCACTCAGACGCAATTCAAAAATCATGCTCGTAAACTGCAGTGGATCGACATCGAACAACGCGTACCTTCGAATATGAACAACAAGGCCATGTTCAGCATTCGCCAAATTTCCAAAATCGACTTCCCCATGCATCACAAATAACATCCACACAAGTTACGCTATCATACCAAAAGAAACTCATTCCTCAATTTTCCATTCATCTATATCCAAGGAATTCAACTAATCCTTAGCATCCACAAGATTTTATCCTTCTCCAGTGCATCTTGTAACATTTCACCGCGCCCCGCACGATGCAGAGGTCCCTCTAAATGGTGAGTTAACTCGCTTTCCCCGGTTAACAGGTTAAACCGCCATGTCGCGAGTCAACTCGGTGTCACGTGGAAACGAGTGGGATGGGATACGCCGAGGTGGAAAAGGGTATAGAGACCCATGGATGAACTGTGGCGAGGGGATGCAGAAAAGGAGAGAGAGAGGGGGCAACAAGACAGAATGAAAGGGACGAGAGGAGAAAAAAGAAGACGGAGAGAGGGAGAAACAGTGAGAGGGAGAGAACAACGCGTCGTCCCGTGGGATCTGTTGGGCATTGTTGAGGGGGTTGTTTAGTTCGTCACCCGTCGTTGGAGGGCGCCTCTGTTCTCCCTCTCTCGCACCTCTCTCTCTCTCTCTCTCTCTCTCTCTTTCTCTCTCTCTGCCCCGTCACCGCAGTCGCTTCTACCTCTATCCATTCCTCCTAGTAAAAGGGAGAGGGCTACCTTTTCAGGGGAGTTAGCTCGGGTCTGTCACTTAGTGATGGATGATTCTACCCCAACGCGATCAATTCGTCTACCCTGCGCGTACATGCCTCGGGGGTGAAACTCACCCTCGTGCTTACCCCGGCCCTATCGTAACGCTTCCTGCCCGCTATAGCGGCAAGACGAATTTCTTCTGCGGCCAGGCCGAAAAATTGTGCGTTCCCACGTATCAGAAGTGTAAGAAAAACGCGGCGGTAAGGGGCGAAGGAGCTTTGAGGAAATGAAAATAAACCTGCGGACGCTTTATCTCCAAAGTACAGTGTTTATATTCCAACCATCGCGTCTGTGCCCATTCTCTTCTACGCTTTATAGATCTCATGGCAAAGTTATGTAAAGCACGATTAGACCGACGATGTAGGATTTGTCTTAAACGTATTTTGGATTAACTTATAATCGGAGTTACAATAGAACGGAAAGAGCAATAAATCGTATTCGTCCCCTATGAGCGTCGCGTGCGACGTGTACAGCCAGTGATTCATGACCAGTTTAGTTAAATAACTATAGCAATCTGCATCAACAAACGAACCTACGTATATTCCACACGTTTCCTCAGAGTTCAGTGACGAATAGCACAAAATTCACGCGACACGAGATTACGCCCCGTGCGTTTGTTTATTAGTTTAATCTTTCCGCATCAACCGCAGCGGTCACCAGTTTCATCCCTCCCCCGTTTAACCCCACGCTCATACCACCAACCGTGCGGCGTACACGTCGCGCACAAAAGATCTCGAAGCGATGCGTAGAAGTAACCATAATAAAAACCCCCTTCGTCGAAAGAACCCAGCGTTAAGCCTACTCGTCGATTTTACAGCTTACGCGTTGAACGAAGAAATCGCGGAGACGATCAACCTGTGTACCCATCACCCCATCGCAAGTTTCGCACCTGAGTCTTTCCATAAAAACCCGCGCCGCCATCCACCAGGCTATGGTAGCCCCTGGCGAGTCGCGCTTTCCCTCACTTCCTCGAAACCCGCTAACGGAGGTACATACTGAATTGCTTATCGCCCCGATAACGCTATCCGTCAATGGCAAAAACGCTAATGACTGGGACCCGTCTTTCCAAGCCGTCAGCCGAGCGTCTCCTCCCCCTAGCCGCGCAAGCCACGGCGCTAATTTGCATAGTAAATTTTAATCAATCTAACCGCAAACCGCGATACACGCGTAGAAGCGGGACGGAACCGATAGGCGCGCTTTCTGCGCCCTGGGTATATATGGCCAGGTAAATATGTATGATCCAAAGAGGATGGGAGCCTCGCCCTCACCGTCCCGTAATTACTTTCCTCTGCCGGTGCACGTCAATTCAAATTGCTTTCGGATTACCTAACGCCATGTGGCGAGACAGAGGCACGGCCGCGCGGCCCGTGGAAGGGAAAAAAGTCGACGCAACGGGGAAAAACGGGTGGGGCGGGGGGAGGGAGATAGGGGGAGGCAGCCAGAGCGTGCGGCGTTTGTCGGGGAGAGAGCCATGACATGCGCATCGCCGATTTTCTTCTTCTACTTCTTCTTCTTCTTCTTCTTCTTCCTCCCTTGCCGTTCTTACGATTCACCTTTTTTTCGAGCGTTGTTACGATTTTCTACTTTTCACCCTGCAACTGGCCGAAGCTGTGGTGTTCGTTGTTTATTTGATTTAAGGTATGGATTGGTAAGGTCGGTTAGCCTAAAAGTCACTGTTTAAGATGAGCTTCGAGTTGGTGGAGTTACAGCGTGAATGTCGCGTGGAAGAAGTCAAAGGTAATGGACTAAATGTGCGAGCCTTCCACGTAGATATTCGACTTCTACATATTGGTGTTTTGTCTGTATTTTTTTTTAATTAAGTTATTCTTGATATCGTTCACTAAAGTTAAATAGCCGAAAAACTATTGTTTGAGACTGTTTGTAAGTAATATTTATTGTATGTATAGGATAAGAATAAAAAAAATGTGAAAGTCAATTATGTACATGGTTTTAAATACTGTAATTGTTGTTGATATCAATTTATGTATATGTACGTTTTGAATGTTATAAGAACATGCCACATATTTTGGAAACTCTCAGAGGAAATGCTTGGATTGTAATTATGCAAGAGCTAAGTTACCTTTAAAAAAAGTTTTATTTTTTCAATTCCCGTCAGCTTTCATTGTAATTTGT
The DNA here is from genome assembly GCA_038496175.1 of Ampulex compressa. Taxonomy (NCBI): domain Eukaryota; kingdom Metazoa; phylum Arthropoda; class Insecta; order Hymenoptera; family Ampulicidae; genus Ampulex; species Ampulex compressa. The sequence goes on from JBCFXI010000527.1 coordinate 8,094, forward strand.
ATTCTGTATTCCATTATAATTGTCTTATTAAAAGGTGTATTCTATCACAATTTGTATTCTTAAAAGGTGTAGTTTTTATAAAAAAAAAAGAGGAAAAAGGCAGTCGAGAATTTATCGATTTACGTGCACGATTTATGTAAAGCATTGGCGGTAAAGCATTTTGGGTCAAGTTGTACACGGCATAAGACTGTAAGGGATTAGAGTGACACATTAAAATCCATCATATTTGACAATAACCGTTATCTCCCTTCTTTAAAGCTAAGGGACAAACATTTTGATGATAAATACAACAGAGAAAATTTAATTAAACCCCGCATAAATTCGTATTACACGATGTCCGTCTTTTCTAAACTGAATTTATGAAAAAAATGCTATATAGTATGTTCCCAAAACTGTTTAGTGTACTATATCAGAACCGTCCTATCAAAATACCACGTTATACACAAATTGCCTTCACAAGTAATTTCGCATAACAGGATTTTCCTACAACACTATTATAAAATTGGTAAAACGTTACTACTGGTTACCAATGTTTCTAATAATACGTTTCTAGTTGTTATAAAAGTAAAGCAGCAGTCATCTTTTTAACCTCTAAAACCAGCCCTATTTTTTCTTATTTATGTAGATATTGCTACTTCTCCTTCCTATAACATGAATTCACGTAATACGAAAGCATTGGAAAAAACCGACCGCGTTTTATGGTAGTTACCGTTACTTGACTCGTGTTTCTGATTACGTTACCAGGGACATTCCCTCTATGTGAAAGCCAGCGTACCCGAAGTACCCGAAACAACGTTCTTCGGATTATCGTTGCGCGACAAAAGATAAGAGCGTTTATCACGTTGGGATGGAAGAGGGAAGGATTCTCTGAAAAACGTGCAGCCACACTGTCCGCTACCAAGGCGTTTGCCCCGGTTCACAGAAGCTTAAGGGTAATCAGATTTATGGGCATAAACCTCGCGTGCGATGATAAATTCTATTATACCCGTAAGTACGGTCTAGCGTAACGATTCGGCTGGTTTTTAAGGCGGGCAGATTTCAGCTTGCGTCGTCGTACCTCGAGATTTAAATCGCCATTCCTACCTGACAATTTTTCCTCAGTTTTATAGCTAGTTTCAGGAGGGCCTCGGAAACATTAGTCTTTATCTCCAGCTATGGAAAATGAAGCTTTTTTTTACTCTTTTCTGCGAAAAATTTAGTTTCCTAGTTTTAGAACAAGTTCACTGTTGGTTCTCTATTATTTTTATTACCAAAAGATAAAACGACATTCATCATTACTTCAAAAGAATACGGGAATAACGTTTTTTAATCGATTTATTTGTGTGTTTAATCATAAGGATTACTGTGTAGAACAATTGAAGCAATGAGGATTAAGTCTCGATCGTGTTCCGGAAGTGATATTAAATACATGGTGTCGCTTTATTGCGAAGAGAGTTTAGGTTAATATGCCCTTGGCGTTAAAATTAATTTTATTTATAATGCAAAAGTTTGTGCTACGATGTTTTACAGCATGCTACACGGAATGTAAGCAAGAAATATGCGTCGTGGTTATTTTTATTCCTCCTTCCTTTCACCTAAAGAATATTTAATTATACAGTTGCACGGGGAGAAAAAATGTTTGCGTGCTATTACTAGTATTCCGCATCGATCGCCGATTAGCTTGAAATTCCATGAGCTACGCAGCAGTGACAGCTATTCTGGGAAATCTCATGCCTACGATAAAATCGTGTTAACATTCAATTAGAGTTGCGTCAACCTAAGAATTCTTTGAAACTGTCCAAGATATAAAATTACGCTCTTGTTTCTCTTTTTATAAATAAGTACGTTTCAGTACTTTAATTGTTCGTTACATTTAAGTAGCGTAACTACGAAAGTTTCATTTTGCCAAAAGTTACGTAATTCTTAATGACACATTTCTGTAAATACTAAATTAAATAAATAAATATTAAATTTGTGGTTGTGTTAGATTTTAGTATGTTAATCTGTAGACTTCACCATTTCTCTATCAAAAATGGTTACTCAGATACATATACATATAGTTATAAACAAATGAGGAGAAGATTTCCCCATTCTCCTTCACGTGTTGTATAGTAATATAACATAAATGATTAAATATTTCTGATCTTTTAAGCACCGTAATATCTACTAGGGTGTACGGTTTAATGATCACTTGATCTATGGCATCATTTTCTTAATGATTATAAAACGTAAATTACAAATTTAAATGAATGTTAAATTAATAAATCTTTGCATATGATTAACTGAATTTTGTTTCGGAAACGACGCAATATCAGAAGTGCAATATACACATCACGCGTAAAATGACCAAGAACTGCTTTAACTTTTTATACGCGCATAACATTTATGTAAAGTATCGTTTACACACGGTATCGTAAAGTATCGTTGATCCTATGAATTTTCTCATTATTGTCAATCAAGGAAGCAACTTTACGGTCGCCAAGTTAAACAACAAATATATTTGCTTTCCTTTTTCCCTTTATAAATCTAAATTTTAAAAGAAAACCTGGGCTAAGCTATGACCTCTGCATTCAAATTTGAAGCAAATGTAGTCTGTAGAGGTTTAACGCGTTTTGGTCGATTTACAGACATTTTTGTACGATGGATTTTCCAGTAAAACATTTTTCTCCTGACTTGCACCATCGAAAATCTGCGCTAGGCTTTCCGTTTAGTGCACTTGCAAATTTCGCTATTAAAATAAACTCGAGAGCGTGAGTATATGATTATACTATGCGGCGTATGAGACAAGTTAACAGGTTAATTCTTCCTCGCTTGATCCTCATTCGCGCGCTCTCGCAATGCGCGATCAATGCCCCGGTATAGTGCCAAAGGCAACCTTTCAGTTCGCGATTCTACAGCCCCGGAAACCAAATTGTCGCCCTCGAGCGCGCATTTCCTGCGACAGCAAAGTCGGGGCAATAGTGTATCTTCCAAAGGAAGGAAGGTCTCAACCCTTTCAGCGTTATAAGCTCACACGTGAACTCTGAAAGACCGTCCACCGTGCATTATAAGCTCGCATCAATGCTTCAGACGTCAAACCACGTAACAGTACAAAGTCAAAAGTCCCACCAAAATGAGCAAAAGTAGATTCAGTTGGCTCCACGTGTAGAATGGTAATATTACCAATATGTGCAATAATCATGTACGCATTTCCCGCGTAGCCGTAATTTCCACGCAGATTTGGCATCCGCAAAGGCCTTTGCAATAATTCAGTTTGTCCTCAAATACCAAGCAATTCGATCCATCACGTCCTCCATCGCGGTGAGAATAAACAAGCTTACTTGATACGTCGCAATACGCGCGTTAACCCTCCATCACTCACGGCAACTGTAACCTCGAGTTAACATTCCAATCACCCGCTTCGTCCCAAGTACCACGTACTATTTCATTCTATATTCATAAACCATTATAAATAAAAAGTCCACTTCCGTCAGACAATTCAATGATCATACACGACTTCCTTCCTTATCCAATTATTATTACGCGAAAACGGAGATTAAAGAACCACCAGAGTGACAAAATCCAGAGAAAAAAAGAAAACGATTACAGAGGCTTAAAGCGCTTTAGTAATTTCTAAAGTATTTTAAAGCCGCTCGCGAGGGAAATTAGGCAGCTATTTGGCATCCGTACTGTTCCGGTAAGTACTAGGATGTATGGTACACGCGGGGCCGACGTAGGTCTCAGGGCTGAAAGGGTTAATCCACTCGAGGCGCGTAAGCCGCGATCACGCGGAAGATCCGCTTAGCCATCCCTGGTAGAACCGCTTCTTTTTCCTTCCGCGAGCAGGGCGGGTTTTTTCATCGTCTATGAAGGGTCTCACACTTACCGGCGAGTAGGCGCACGCGTTACGATCAAATCGAAAGGACGGGAATCGAGATTCGGCCTGGCCTATCTTCCAGCGGCACCTCCGGCTTTCCCTCGGCTCCCTCGGCAGCCTGGCACACCGATCGGCCTCCTCGAAACGATCCCGCCGCAGGGGGAGGGGTAAAGAAGCGCGTAACCGGGGTGCACTCGAGGCGAGGCTACCAGACACCTTGGCACCAGCGGGGTTCGTTCTATACGTATAGGTTAACCTTGAAAAGGCAACCCGGTAGCGACGATACGCGAGGCTGTTTTGGGTGGCGTGCTGGTGCTGCGATAGCCAGAAACCAGGACGCCTCCTCGTGGGTGCAGAACGAAACAGGGAAATCGATAGAGTGTCCCCATGGCACATGCGTGATGTCGTGTCCTCTTGGACGTAGGTACGAAGAGCACCTAGCTCCTAGTGGGTGGAAAAGGAAACGGACGAAGGAGAAGAAGACGAGGCGGAGAAGAAGAAGGGTTCTAGACGTCGGCCCGCGTAGTAATGGGAATTTCTTTTCCATTTGCCCTACGCGCCTCCTCTCTTCCTTTCTCCGTTCGCCGGCCCTTCTTCCGTCCTTCCCTTACACCCTTCTTCCGACGCTCCCGTCCCTACACCTTTCCCAGCCTCTTTTGCCAGCTCTTGGAACCAGCCCTACCCTCCGCGTGTCGTCTCGCTGCGCGTTTCTTCGTTCGAGTATGTTCCTACCGGGTAACAAGAGTCGGAAGGGGGCCAGGGTGGTGATCTGGCTTGGACCGCCTTGCACGTAATCGCCGACTTGCAGTTGCTTTTTAGGGAGCGGCGCGGTGGTCGAGCTTAAACGGATGGAGCTTTTGGACGACACCGAAGTTTGTAATAAATGATGGTAGGGAATGGGAGGAGGGGGGCGATATTGCTTGAATTGCCTTACGCTTACTCGCCGACTTGCGGTTGCTTTTAGAAAAAACCGTGCAGCATGTACGCTCAAGTCGTGGGTCCTTTTTGCCGGGTTGAAACGCAAAACTTAGTAATTAATGGTGAAAAGTCGAGCGTAGGTGAGTTTGTTTGAATTGCCTTTACGCGGAATCGCCGACTTACCTTTGCTTTTCAGGGTGCGGTACGGTAACTGTGCTTACATGGGCGGAGTTTTTGGACGTGCGTAAAATTAGTAATGAACGGTGGAAAGGGCTAGCTAGAGGTAAGATTACTTAAATTGTCTTGCGTGTAGTTTCCCACTAACAGTTGCGCTTTAAGGAAGAGTGCATTGCGTATTATTTACACTTGTAATACGTATGTGTACAAGGAGGATGGAGTTTTTACACGAGTAGTAGAAACTTCGTAATAAGTAGTAAAGGGAGTTGGGAAGACCAAGGTTACTTGAATTGCCTTGCGCATGGTAGTCGACTTACAATTAGAATTGTTTTACGAAGCCCTCTGTAACTTACGTTTAGGTGGGAGGACAAGTTTGGATTAAGTAATAGTAGAAGTTAGGAAGTAGTGTAAAGATGTTAATGGAGCGTGCGGCAGGTGATGATTGACTTGCGGTTTCTTTATACGGGTCGCTGGCGATGTATATAATTACTTATGACACTTCTCGGTCATGTACATATTCAATTTTCAACACACCTCACAACTGTAAAATCACTTATAATTAATCTTTCATCAAACAAAAACAATGTCATTCAGATTATTCACATATAAAGTTCGAAATAACTAATGACATGTTTATTATACTGTAATATATTAAATATTATTTTTACACGATACTGAACAGATTGAAGTAAATTTTTGCCTAGTAATGAAAGTTAAAACGTGCTGTAGGATATAGATCGTAGACATATTGTTCTTACTGTTCCGCGGTTGGCGTGCATGTTTACCTACAGTTTTCTGAACATCGATAATCAGAAACGCATTAGTGGATATTTTCTACGAGCTGCGAAACATAGAGGAGGATATTCTCAATTGCGATGACTCAGACGATTCGGTATTTCTGTTTCGCTTGCCAATTGCGCCAGTAAAGGTTTCTTGGTGTTGAAGTTCTGCCAGAATGACGAAGGGTGGATAGGCCAGACGCGGAAGAGGCAACGGCTATAGACGTGTATTCCTACACTTCTCCGTATTTACCTTTTATGCGCGTTTCAACAAAATCCGCAGCTTCTCCGGGAGGAAATACGGCTGGGGAATAAAAGTGATTACTCCAAAAATTATTTACGGTTAATTAAACGTGATATGAAGAGGTGCCATTGCGAGAGGGCGAATAGTCCTTGCATTCCACGATTCGAATGATGCTCGGCGAGGGTTAAATGTAAGACAAACACGGATAAACGTAGCTGGATAAAGTCCAAGAAATATATCGTTTGGAAAGGCCGGTTGGCGAGCAAGCGGTAGTCTGTGCACTTCACCCGCAGTAAATCCAACCGTATACACCAGTAAATTTTCATAAGGAAGAAAAGTTGGTCCGCCGGCTCATTCCAATATTAATGATAGACTATAGAATCCGATCCGCAGGATTTATTTATGCGCGGTCCGAATGAAAAGAAATCTGAACGCCAAAGGCATCGAGCAGAATGACGAAAAGTTGTGCGGAATAGATTAAGTTTGCTTTATGATGAAACTCTGTTCCCAAATACAAACGTGTGTCACGAATACAACGTATTTGCTACGTCATCGAGAAATTCGTGCCTTGGCAACACGCGAGAAAATGTTTTGTCAGCATTTTCAATTTCAAGTTTTTACTTTGTAGGAGAAACATCATATTTGCTATAATAATTGGGAAAGGAATTGAGATAAGATAGCTATAGTTACTGACAAAGAAAAGAATTGCTTGACGGACAGTGTTTAATGTGTGATAATATTATGCAGTTGACGGGTATGAGGAAAGAATAATTATTAGAAACCATACAAATATATTTACGATTTCAGAAGAGATACGGCTATTAAGTCAATTCGTTTTATGCAAAACCGCGGAGGGATAAATAGGTTTTCAGTTTTGGACCGACATACCATGCAAAGAGAAAATATTTTATATATACGTAAAATCGTAATCTTGAAACAATAAGAGAAAAACATTTACAAAAATAAGAAGACCGATGTCAACGCTTTAATGCTAAATTAATAATGCTATTCCAACCAATCAAGATAAAAATAATGTTAATATCGATTCACTCCGTGAACAATCCATAAAAATCCCATAAAGTATTTCATGAGAGGATAAAGAAAACTGCTGCGAAGAAGGATATGTGCCACTGAAGGTTGCGGCGTTAAAAAGGAAGGGACCGCAGGTGGAGAAAAGCGAGACACTTGGAGCAGAGCCAGATTGCATTTTACAACCGTTAGGGATGTTGCGAGCTCTTGCCAGAAAGGGATTTTGCATGGCGACTTGAAAGTTCAAAAGGGAAATGACACGGAATCTTGTACGACCCTGGAATGCTTGATGCTAATGCTCGAGTAGCATTGACCCGTCCAAATGGTGCGGTGTACTTCGAGAGAATGGCCTTGTCTAAGCGCGTTTAATCTCTCAGCGAAGATTTTACCCTCGCGCATCTCCGTACATCATCGATGGAACGACAAACGAGCTGAGACAAAGAGACAAAACGTGCCCATTTCGGTGGTTTACGAGGTTGAGAAATTTGAGGTACGAAGTCGCAGTTGCTCATAGCGTAGCACGTATGAGAGAAGGAGGCAGGGGCGAGGGGCAGAAGAGAGATTTAGAAGCGGGGTGTAGGTTTCGTGGTGTCATGGCAACACCCGCCGCGATAGAAAACGCCTTTGGCCCCTTTTGCAGTGCCAACACGCTACCGGTTGAAGAACCCCGTGGATCGTCAGAAGAGTCCGTACGAGGTTAACGGCGGCTCCTTCAAAAGGAGAATCGGCCAACGGATCGATTTTCCATACCCCCGCGTTTACCTCTGCTGTACGGTTAGCTTATCAAAGCAACGGTAGCATCTGCCAGGTATACTCGAACAGCGATAAGGCGTACAGGGAGAAATTATGAAAGCTATAAAACGTGACGTTTACGTACGCGTGGTTTTGCCACCGATATTTGCCTGTTTAAATTGAAAGCGCGGGCTGTTAAACAAGATAAAGGGGTATTCGCAGTCTAAGATATCCTCGTCATTGTGTAGCACGTACATTTGGTTCTGGAATCTATGTACGTATACACCAGTGAAATTGAATTTACCTATTCTATGTTGCTATATATGACTGTAGATTATAGTGGAGGTAATCTTTAAAATTCTCTATGATTACAAACATAGGTACATATTACTTTAAACAGTTGTTTTCCATTGGTATAACAGTAGGATGTAAAGAAAAATGCATTCTCTTCATCGATGTTTTGTAACTACTAAAAGTACGTGTTTAAAACTGAAATTTATTAACACAGAAATGTTACCCCTAAAAATCTTAGAATATGAAAAGGGTTAAATTATTATAAACGCTTAGAGACGCGTAATCTGTTCGTGCTGTTCATTATACATTTTTCGTTTATTTACTATTACATGTACAATGTAATTACACGTGTACGATTCAACGTGATTATGAGAAGAAGAAAACGGAGGAACGTTGTACTCGGGTTGTCCTTTGTAGAATTTATATGACCGCAGGTAGAGATATCGTCAGAAACAGAAGTGAAAGAATCCACTGTCCTAGTGAAAATATTTACATCCCGTTTACCCCGCTATCGTAATTTACGCGTTCCGGCACTATATCTACTGTAGGATTTCCTGGAGGAACATTTCATAACGGAGCAAGGAACGACAAAAGTTGGAGTATCGGGGCGGCCGTGCCGTTTTCTTTCCAACTCCTAACTCTGGGTAGTAAACGTGCTCGCCGTCTAGTCACTCCGACGCGGTCTTTCCGTCTTATCTCTGGTAGATGTAAACTTACAGGAGCATTACCCTTCGGGGAAAACGGAGCTATCGACCAAGAAACTGCTTGCATTGGACTCTTTCTTGTATATGTATATATGTGTTTGTATGCATAAGAACCTAACCGGAATGTATGCGTGGAAAGGACGTTGTCCGCTACTTTTGGTGGAAATTTACAATGGACTTGTTATAAAGGTACTATTAGATTAACTCTAAATAACGTTTCCCTTACGTGTTTTGTTCTAAGTCAGCTACTGTCTTTTTTTTAACTCAAAGATTATTGTAAATCAAAGAAACATCGGTCATTTGTTGAGATATCTGTTGAAATGCAAAAGATTTTGTAGAGATTATAGGGAAGTAATAGATTATAGAAGATTAACATGTTCATTGTACTGATTTTAATATTGGCTCGTAATACTCATATTAAGATGGCACGAATACCAATTTGCCTTTTTAACTTATAGCAGTAAAAATCCGCTATACGCAAAAAGTCTATATAAATTAATTCTTTACAATCGACATTTTCATACGTTTGATGCATAATTTAGGTGGACATCTCCAAGAAAGATCGTTCTAAATTTTTATCAAAATATTTGTTCGCTTAAGCGGTAAAACTAAACTAGCATTTACATAAAAATATAATTCAATATTTGTTATACATGTTTTTATTTCTGGGACGTGAAATAAATATCTAATATCCGTATTATTTGTTGTTGTATTAAAATCTTGTCGAGTGTTTCAAGTGCGCATTTCTTCCAAAAAGATAAATTTGCTACTGTTTAATGGATAATTGAGGCAAGGATATATGCATACATTTCTGTGGGCAGAAATATATATATATACGTATAAAATCGTTTAATGATACACTGTCTTCATATATCTACAACTCGCCCTACTCCGTGGCCGTCTTTAGAAATTCTCCACTCTTTTCTACCCAGCAAGTGAGCCATCGCTATTCTGGGTAAACATTTAGGCCATCGTTTGAAATGCTGGCGCACCGCATATTCAAAATGTATTTTTGAACCGTAATATTATGAGCAACAAAAGGTTTATGAATATTCCATTCTGCCACTTTTGACAAATAGATTAAAATGTGGTTGTTCCTAAGAAAAACAAAATATTATAATTTTCATTTACTGTTAGAAGCAAATTTAATTTTCGTATAATATTTTGACTTAATAATATTATTATTATAATTAAAGAATTGTGTAATAGCAAAAGAATGAACTTCCTCTTTTCAGCATACAATTTAAACGGATATTCTATTATTTGGATTATATTGTCATAAGTATTTCGTTTCTTCTTCATTGTGCAGTCGTATTCCACGAAAACAAACTTTACTTTGATAAGGCGTCTTTGTCTAACTTTTTCAACCCAAACATATCTCTGGACGTATTTAATAGTAGTTTAGTAATGTATTTCCAACTATAACAGATTTTTGCATTGAAAAATAAAAATTGTTATGAATATGACAAACAAAATTCGATTTCGATATAAATCGGAGTATTTATAAATAAACTTATAAATTCTGGTTTAAACGTTTTAGTTTATAGATATTTATGGTACGACATTTTTTGCATCAACGCATATAAATATTTGTTTCTTATAAATATGAGATTATTAAACAAATATAATTGTAATTTTTTTTATATATAGTATGATGTAGACAAATTATGCGATAATTATGCGATTCAATGCTTTAAAATAATTGCCTTGCATTGTAAAATAATTGTCTTGCAATTTTTTCAAATTTTGGTGGTCTTCTCTGACATGTAGGTGTTTTAAGTCTAAAATTCTTAAATCTAAAGTATTAATTTCTGTCTCCTCCATTGATGTTTTATGTAAAATAGAATACAGTCCACTTTTGCAAAATCTCATCCAATATATTTCCAACTAATTTACTTTTTCTCTATTAGTTTTTCTTCTTATTAGTTTTTTAATTGTGTTTTGTATATTGTACAAAGATAAAAAGCAGTAGCCACTGACCTCACCACCTGTCTATCGAAATTGCACTTACACCACTTTCATAATCAATGGATACGCAATTTCTTTCATTGAATATTAAAATGAACAAAGCGTTGGTATTTTTTAAGGTATTAAATACTACTTAGTTATAAACAAAAAGTTTACACTAAATTAAGCATAAATGACGCGATATCTCATTTTTTTTATAAATCTGTACTTATCCCACTTTTAAAATAAACTGTCCAGATAAATATCTATGTTTACCTAACGTCTTATTATATTATCTCATCTACTTAAGTTATATACTCTTCGTTAAAAACGCAAGAAACAAATCTGCAAGCATTTCAAATTTATGATATACTTAAATATATTCTATTGGATTTATGCAAGAGCAAGTACATTGTTTAAAAATTCAGAATTTGCTGTGCGCCCCTTATTCTTTGGTCGTCGCATTCAAGTGACCGAGAATGTTGTGGTAAAGAATCGGTATTTACAGGTATTTCGCGTATACGTTATTCTATCTTCCAACGGTACTTGGGCGAATTTCGAATTTGGGATATATACGAGCGCCGGGCGTTGGGGCGGGCCTACGAAATCTGAATTGTAAATCTGGACGCAATTAAAAGTGTATCGCGCGGGAGTTGCAGGCCAGGCAGTTGGCGCACGAACCGCCGGGGGTCGAATCCGCAATTAAGGCGAAACATTATATAACGATCGCAGTCGAGAGGCCGAGGGTTAGCTCTCGCTCTGTAATCCTTGTTCGTAAAAATTAGCGTTCACTTCAAAATCGCGACACGGGCAATTAATCATTCGAACGCATTTAACGTCTGTGTATAGCATATAATTAAACTATAGATACATACTGCATAACAATAGAACTAATTGAAAGGAACAGAAAGGCGTGGGTAAGCATTTGATCAAAGATTATCATTTTCAAAGAAATTTATCAGCTTTATGTTACAAGTTAATATATATACAACAGCGGGTAATGAAGAATAAAAGATGTGTTAATCACAACAAATACTCAGAGTGGCACTCATACGTGCGCAGTTTATTAAGCGGCGAAACGTGTATGTCTTTAAAAATGTGCGACATTTGTATTGCTCTTTAATTTAAATTAGTCGAAATAATAATATCACTATGTGGAAGTCGTGATTTGTACACCTCAACGTATCATTTTTACTATAAATATCTTCTTGAATAAATAAATATACAATTTTGTGGTTATACGGCAGTTTTTATCTGCATATAGACTAGCTATCAGGGTTTATACATTTTTTCCCGTGCAGCATTATTTATCCATTTTCATACTAATCACCCTCAAAGTCTTACGACCTGTTTGACGCGCTGCAGATTTCGAGCCTGGAAAGTAATTCTACACGTGCGCGGGATTAACTAGCTGCCTGACCGCGTCTTCCTTTGCCCATCATTTATCCCTTCGCCTGACCGTCCTTCTATTAATACGTCACCGCACGCCACGTTAAAATTCGATTTTCATTGCATCGTCTCAAAGCAGCCTATAATTGGTATCCGGGTGCAAACGGCTATATATAACGCGAAGTTTATGATGTGATCCACCAAAGCAGAAAATTTCATTAGCCCGTAAAACCCTAAGCGAGAGGACATCAATGTAGGCCACTTGATCCACTGGACACTGAGCAATGTAAAATTGGGCCAGAGACATCGAGATAAGTAGACGTGTCGAGAAAATCGCGTGGAAAATGCCAACTTTCTCTTTTATCACTGTTATTATTGATATCGAACTATCGGCTTCAATGAGTTTGCTGTGATCGGAGGGTAAATTGGGAGGAGACAGCCAATTAAAATCGGTTAAAAGTTCACTGAAGGCAGCACAGAGGACCAATTAGTCAATGAAAATTGGTCGCGTACAGCTAGTGATGATACTCGCTGTTAACTTTGCGCCTGCATCGAAAGAATCGACTATATATTTTTCACGATTCCTTCGTACTGGTTTGCATTAAAAAAAGGTTCTCCTGCCTTTATTATTGTGTGTGGTAAATGCCAACAATTTTTCTTTCAATTTTTTAAACACACTGTGAAGAGATGATAAATTTTACGACGTTGGAAAATACGAACTGTAAAACCCTGCTTTTTCCTAAGTGTAGATTCCTCACAATCGTATAGCTGTAGCAGTTTTTAATAAAAAAATATTTACTCCTTTCTCTACAAGACACTTTTTTTCGTATATAGATTCGTATCGTACTGAAATGTCGATTATGCACAGTGTAAGATAAATGTATTTCAAAATATATGTTACAACAAATGTTAGAGAATATATGTCTGTTCATAACATACGTTAAAGATTATTTCTTCCGTTAAGCAAACAAGCTAAAGATAGTGCAATGTTAAATAAACTTAAGCCGAAGATAGAGATACGTTTTACACGTATAGGTTTATCTTTTACAAAGGGTTAACTCTTCAAGGGGAGAAAATATTTTTAGTGTGGTAACTAATCGATGGAAATTTTCTTTTCTTAGGCGAAGCAAAGCTGTTGTCTTAAGAATAAGGAGAACAACGCAGCGTTAGATATAATTTTTATGATCGTTATAGCAGAGTAATAATGTAAAACTGTGACGATAATAATATAAGGACCGAATAACTGGAAGCGTTATATTGGATATAGTGTGGTATCGTAATAATGATCGGTCGAGAATGCAAATGCTGTACGCGCAGCATAGCCGACGAATGTCAGTTTCACAAAGGACGCCAAACCTTAGACAGTGCTTTAGATCTTAGAGCATAAAAGTGTGCGTGTATGTGCGCGGATGTGGCTCGTTTGTAATAGCTTCGTGCGCGGTTTACGAAAATAAAGGCCGTCATTTATTTAACAAATTAATGTCTAGAGTAAAAAATGTTTCAATAACTTTTAAATTTCTGCTATATAATTTATTATTAATTTCTAAGTATAGAAGCGTACAAAAGTTATAAGCAGCACTTCACATTCCAATATTACCAACATGGTAACAGTTTAGTTCCTAGCTTAAAAAAGGAACCAGAGATAAAACATTTATCGATGTGCATGATGAATTATACGCTAGGCAGTAATGGATTAAGGTGGTTTATTACTAACTCTCCAGTCAATAAATAAATAAAAATAAATAATACTTTCCCATTCATAATCGATATTACACAAACCTACTCATTCATCAATAACATATCAAAATCTTATTTATAAAATTTAGCGACGTTCGCAATAATCGTTCATTATTGTATTATAAATAAACAATATATTTTAGTTAGTTGTATAACTGCAGCTATGTTTGGTTTTGGTACGTCTGGCAACGTTATTCTTGCACGCATTTTACACACATACGTGTATGCGTGTTGCGTAGTTGTTCAGCGTATCGTCTATATAATCTTATGTTTACGCTATTTTTACAAACTTGTAATATATCTATCTCTTATTTGATCGGCAATCTGATCTCAAATTATTCGAATATGTATGCTTTATACTAATCAACAATCGATATGAACTTTATTGATTCATCTAGTCAATAGAATTTTGTATAATTCATCTATATTCACGGAATTTTTGTCCGTTGTTTCATATATATAATGTATGGAATTGATCCCCGGTTTTTCTTCATTGTAAACTTCTACGTATCAAATATCTTCTTTTCCTTTCTGTATAACCCTCATCTTCATCAAGCAGTAATGCTATTAAAGCTAATTGTCCAGTGTTAAACTCTGATACAGTGCTTTGAAATATGACGTATCACGTACTATGCTAATGCGTTGCTGACATGGCGCCGACGCCGTATCGATGTCGATACGTTTGGTGTGCAGCAAACGGTATCAACGTAAAGACAAGTGCTCGCTACTGATGCGATGCTGCGCTGTTAAATGGGCGACGGCCTTACAACGATGTATTATCAATCGTCCCGCACGTTCCAGGCGACGATCGGTAGACAATGTATCTCGACAGGTTTATGGAGGGGGAAGAAAATAATTCGTGGCTGTATATCGACTTCTGCGTACTGCTTGTTATTCCAACGAAGTCTTCGAAGCGAACTTGTGAATAAAGGATGACAAGACTTACCACGGCGTGGATTTAGGCTGGAGTTAAACTGGCAACAATTTGCATTATGCAGCCAACACTACAAATAATTCGAAGCAAATCGGATTATTCGTCGACGTACTGCTTTCATTGACGTTGGTCAGAAAATTGTATAGTTGGAGAAGAAATGTCTAAGAGCATACGGAGTTATGGTAATTATAGTAAATAAATCAAACGGAAATAGACTAGGTAAAAAACTCAGTCGGGTATAATAAAGCTGAGATTACGAATTTGAAAGTCGAGAGGAAATATTATATAGAATATTCCTTTGGAGAACAGAAAACGCAGCTCAAGCTAATTAAATTATCGTTCTTTCAAATGCGTTTCTGAAGGAATCTCTATTAAAAATGTGCAAATTTAAATCCAATATCATCATGTTAAACTGAGAATAAATTTTTCCGACTTTGTATAATTTTCCATCCGCAATAAAGATTTTCTCTCTTGTTTCTGTCTTTTTTTTTACACGTCAGTCACGCGTTGGGAGATATTTAACATGTTTCGTATAGGCCCCTACGCAAAGAAGGACTCTATAAAAAACCGATTAACCCAAAACCCTAGACGAGGGATAGTAACCTAAAACCATGGAACACGTGTTCGATTCTCACTGTATGGTTTTTTCACTGGCGACACCGGGCCCTGCAAAGTTGTAGCGTCTGGGCGGTTACGGTGGTTTTGAACTTGAAACCTCAAACAAAATCCATGCGGTGTATTACGTACACCATGCGGTATCCATTGCATTGTGCACATCAACTACATTTGCACGGATTTATTATACTGATACAGTATGTACTGTATCAGTATTATACTGAACCACGTATGTATATAAAATGTTACCATAAATAACATTCCCTTCATCTTTCTAATACAAAATGTAATGAATTCCTGGGTCTATCTATAATTACAAATTCTGCCCGCGCTAACATTGGTTTGTTTTTATCACTGTTATTTTCTATACTATATACGCTTTTCATATTAACAGTTATGCATGTCAAACAATGACAATTAACAAACCACAGGGATTTTTGTACATATAATATATATTGTATAAAGCTGATTTTAATTTCTGTAAATTGTTAGTTTGTGAAAGTGAATATTTAATTACGTGATACCCAAAATGCGACAAATATTAAGGATCTTGTCAATGTTATATTTGTCGTATGTTTTTATCTTATATACTCGTTCCTCGTGGAAGTGTTCATAAAATACACGCTACCATCTTGCTCGTTAATTTGATGTTTCCTCAACATGAATTTGTCCCACATGTTCCTAATTCACAGAAGTGATAATTTAGTAGATTACCTGAACTACCTTGAGGTAGTAATATTCCAACCATATTGTCTGAAGTAAATTAAAATATGTAGACTCCGCAATTACATAGCTCGCTGAATGTTCCAGCACTAATGTTTCTCAGGGAAAGTCGAAGCTTCACACGCAGTAGTACTTAAACAGCTTGCATTTCTCTATCCAACACGACAGAGATATACAGAGTGTTATTTCCGTAATGCTCTTCGTTCAAAACAAAAGTCTCTTATATACAACTATGTTCCAGGTTTTTCTATATTCCACTATCACACACGACGTAAAATATTATCCATCGTACTTCCACGTTTAATTATGCCTCTCATCGCAGCAATTATGCAAAATTCTTTTCCGTAAATCTTTCATAGACGTCATAGTCGCAAATCAGAAGGTTATACCGTACGGAGAAGCAATTCCGTGAAAAAGATACGTGGTTCTTCCCTCATAACTTACCCGATACTCCTACGGAAGGATTAAGGCCATGAATCACAGGAAGGAGAGACATAATCGGGCAAAGCGATTTCCACGTCGGCGGTTACTCTGATTTTTGCCGTGGAGAAAATTGGAACTCCCGGCGGAAAACCGGGAAAGATTATTAGCGTCATTCTTCGAAAAAAACCGGGACGGCAAAAAGGGTAAAAAACGGAGAAGGGGAGGGGGGGAGGGGGAAGGAGGGCGGGAGCATAAATGAAAGGGTAGACGAAGGCGCTGACAGGGGCAAGTGCGGAAATCGTAACTTGTCGCGTCTTTTTTCCAAGGCCGAAGATACGGCTGAATACATTAACGAAGCCCCGCGCTTTGACGCATACGGACCATAGCTGTGTAATTTTTAATTACTAGAAAGAACCGAGCCTTTGCCCAACGGCCTTCTTCCGCAGTCCGTATTCATGGATATCTGCCGCGCGTAGCCCCATATTTATCGCGGCGCACGTACTACCCGCCTTTAGACATATGCGACGTAAAGCGAATACCCACCGACGCCTTTTTCTCTGATTTCTCGTCGAACGTGCGAATTCGTTTCAGCCCCGGTTGTTTCCGGGATAATTAAAGCCGGCGAACGAGCCTGGGATTCGTCGATTCGCTTAATTTTCTACCCCAATCAACCATGGATCTATGGAGCTGGATTTATGAACAGGAGAGCGATTCGTGCATTTCGCGTAGCCCCCTTTATACGCGATCCTAGGATTTGATTGCGCACGTTGTTGTCTTATAATTGGCACGTCTATCGCTATCAATATGTAGTGTTGTGTCGAATGAATTCATCGAAATCCAGAGCAAGCTATTTCAATGAATATACTGCGTGAGAAAAGGTATACAAGAGGACTGTATAGCTGTTTTGTTTTCGCTTAATGGTGTGGAGTAGAAAAAAGTATTTTCACGCAAGCAATATCTGATTTGGTAAGAACTGTAAGGAATAACTTGTATTTTCAATTTATAAAGCGATAGTCCATAGGTTTTCATAAGCTGTTACTTTTACACAAGTGAACTTGTAATTTAATTGCGTAGGTGGAGGAGAGTCTGTACGTCTAGCACGTTCGTTTGCCATGAATGCCGTGAAACTCTGTATACATGTATCGTTGCAATAAGTTTGTTCGTTCTACTATTATATGCGTAGCATAGACGAGTAAAATCGTTCTGCTTTGGATCTATTATTTATATCGGCTTCTGAATCGTCGCGTTTGCCATATATCAGGCATACCGGTATGAAGTGAGGGTTAAGATACTAATGTATCGATAGGGAACATTTGTTGTGAACAAACCTTAATTTTTTTTTGTTTGGTTGGTATGGCATCTGTCAAACATATTTAATATACATCAAGTCACTAAACAAGCAACATCATATTTTTTCATCGTGTTGAAATGTCGAATTTTTTTTACCAAAAAGTGATGATTAGCGGAAAGCATTATTTTTTTGTTTTTATTTGAAGAAAAGTGCTGCAGAGTCGCATCGCATGCTTGTCGAGGCATATGGTGATCATGCTCTATCAGAAGCAACGTGCAAAGGATAGTTTCAACGGTTCAGAGATCATGATTCTGATGTGAGAAATGAAGAACGCGGAAGAACACTAAAAAAGTTTGAAGACGCCGAATTGCAAGCAATATTGGATAAAGATGATATTTTGAGTCTAAAGCAAATTACAGCAATGTTAAATGTTGCACAACAAACAATTTCTGACCGTTTAAAAGCTATGGGAAAGATCCAAATGTGTGGAAAATGGGTGCCACATGAATCGAATGAAAGACATATGGAAAACCGAAAAAACACTTGTGAAATTTTGCTTCAATGATACGAAAGAAATTTAGTTTTACATCGAATTGTTACTGGCGATGAAAAACGGATTTATATTTATACGTTTGCTATATATATATATATATAATGTTCAGTATGGCAACGCATGTGTGGCACAAATCAAAGTCGACTAATAAAATTTTGTCTTTCTCGTTGCACAAAGTGATATCTTGCATTATACGAGATTCGCCACGTACTCATTTCATATCAGAGGAAGTCCCACACTATTTTTCGAAGCCGGAAAAACACTTACGCCAATTCATCGATCTCGTATTTGGTCGCATTAACTCGTGGCTCCGTCACCCCCATTCATATGCTCGGAGTAACGTAATACCGCGCTGTCTTGTTTGCAGTGTGCGTCAGAAAATGCCCTCTGAGATTTCAGCTTCCGTGCAATATCCACACACGCGTCGGTGCAATACTCGATGGAGGTTTCCTGAAAGTAAATCCAGGCGCGGTATATAAGGGACATTTATAAGGAAAGACACGTGCCAAATTGCGCTGCTGGACAAATTTAATCGAACAAATTATACGCATGTCGCATGTGTGGGTCTTGCAGGAGAACGAGCAGTTGCAGAATATATTTATATCGCTTAAACGTATAACAGTGGTGAATAAATAATCCCGTGATAATTTGTGAAGAACAATTTTTACAGATTACATATTAAAGCGATTCTTGTATGTATGTGTATATACATATGTTTTAGGATGCATTTACTCGGTATACCTTACCTTCATGTTACATTATAGTCACATTTTGTTTAGTAAATATTGTGTCACTTTCGTGGAAGATGGATGTTTAGGATTACTTCTTATCAGTATTGCCCACTTTATATCTAAAGCGGTCTGTCGTACGAGAGAAAAACGTATAAGTTGTGATTTTACACAATTTTACTCAGGCCCGATCTCCATCGCCAGCTCGCATTTTTCGACATACCACTAGAGATTAAGTTCCTCCAGCAGCACGGACTACCGTTTCTGCAAATGAGCGATAAAGGCGTTACTTCTTTTTTTGAGAAACTCCGTAATCAGATTTTCAAGTATTTCAAGTATTTAAATATTCAACTATTATATTCAAAAACACAACTCTTTCCCGATAGATTGTATTCGAATTCTTCAACGAATATATGAAGATATTGTAAATTGTCTCTTAAGTCACAATTTGGCTAACAACCAGTTTAGTTAAGAAGCTATGGAATTCTTTCCTCGTGAAATCCATTTTTGTGGTTTGTTTCCAAATCGAACCGTCCTGGAAATACATTTTTATTACCCCTCTCTCTTCAAAAGGAAAATACATCGAAGTCCTCGCAAATCTAATTCTTACCCGCACACATTTATCTCGTATCATACCTCATCAATCAATAATACCCAGCGGCGTTTCTGGCTATTTAAGGCTAAATTCCATCTTGCATACCGAGGACTTCTTCTTCGACGACGCAAATGGAAAAGGGTATACGGTGGACGAAGGGGGTACGAAATAGGAGCATGAAACCCATCCGGTTGGGAAATATCCTCAAGATTTTTTTCCCTATAAAACGCGTCCTCCGGCCCGACCAGCAGGTGTGCGACGTTGTACGTGTGCGACTTCGTACGGGCGAGCTCTTTACCCCGGCGCCCCTGCTTTAATTTCAAACACTGCGCCGGTAATTCCTGCATCGCGAATCTGAAAAGTCTGAACCGTGAAACGCACGCTCCCCCCCCCCTCGTTTCCTACTCCCACCCACCCACGGTTTTTCACCTCTACCCAACTTCTCCTACCCTCACGCCGGCCTCCTCGTCGGCGTAGCGCCTGTAGGTCTTGAAAATTCACAGTTCCGGTGTCGAAGAGAGAATTCTCGCCAGGTAACGGTGGATTAAGGGATTAAAGGATGTGTGTTACGCTTTGAGATATTCCTTTACCGTTTCTCACAGCATTCTGCGACAGGAGCTTCGTTCTCTTCACTTTTTCAGTCATTCCCCTCTTTTTCCTTCTTCGCCGCCGCTTCTTCTCCCCCTCGCTTTCTCTCTTTCATTTCCTCTTTTTCCTTCGCAGCTCTGCCTTCCATCCCATTCTTATACCCTTCGACGCGAGACTTCTTTTATTTCGTCCTGAGCCCGCCACCTTTTCCCCGAATCACCTTTGCTCGTTTCGTACAAGCAGGAAAGGTTCTCCACGCGAGATGCGACCTTTCGGTTCATTTGCGCATTATCAAAGTATCTCATAGACGAGGCTGGAAACGGGAATTTAACCGTTTTGCCGGTAAGAGTATCGTCGCCCGCTAGCAAGAGCTCGTCGACTACGAGGCGTGAATGCAGATAACCACCGTTGAAACGTGCTTTTCGCTCTCCTCCTGCAGACGTAAAGCTATTAACTAATAATGCGAATGCGAGTAACAACGCGCACGTTTCAAGAACTGTTGAAACGCAGTGCGGGTAACGTAGTATGTAGGTATCCTTAGACTGCGGGCTCGATTAGAAATTCAGATGTACAATGTGAATAGGTAGAAAATGAAAATTGTAAGAGCACTTACCGAATAATGGATGGAAAATGGTACGGTAGTGCGCGCTATTAATATTACAATTACGAGTGAACGACAGTGAAAGTGATGAATAACGAAAGTCACGATGCTGGAATCGTCATTTCGAAGAGTACGTCTTTCCAGATAAGATTTTAGAGGATAAAAAATGAATCATGTTTGAACGAACGATACGGTGATAGGACATTAAATGGTAGAAAGTAATACAATACGACAAATCACAGTGAGCGATTGATAAAAAAGGCTAGTATTGTATACAACCATATTTCGTGCGAAACTAGAGGTATCCATAATGAAAGGAGCAATATTAATATCTATTCCCTAAGGAGTACATAATTGGTGATAACGCTCCGTAAATATAAAATATCCTTGACGGGGTTAAGAAATGAATCATAAAAAGAGAGAAACACACAGAATTTAAAAAAATATTCTCGGTAATTACTAGAAACTTTATAAATTTAATATGAGCTTAAATGATGTATAATTAGAAGAGACTCAGAGGCGGCACATCAAAGGGTACGTGTCAAATATAAAAAAAAAAAAACAGAAAAAATATTTGATAACGAATGAAAAATTCAACGATGTATTAATCGCTAACGTCCCCTTGGAAAAGTGCGGCTGGGAAGCTTTTTGGCTGGCCACCGCCGTAACAACGACACGGCGGAAGAGTTAAAGCTAGTGTCTAAGTAATTGGTACGTCGCGAGACGCGACATCCCTTGTAGTCGCTATGCAGTACGGCAGTCTCGTTAGCAAAGGCGCAAAAGGAGTGGCATATTCGGAAACGCGATTTTCTCGCGTTCTTTTGATCCTCTCGCCATGACCAACGATAGAGTGCCATTGTGCAAGAGGCTGTCTCTAGGGCGGTCCCTGCCGCTTAAGCTGGGTGGAAAAAAAATTAAACGATTCAGGGACAAGTGGCCCTGATTTGCAACGCTTTTTAATCACGAAGTGTTTTATTGTCACGATTCTTACGCAAAACCCTTCAGTTAACAACGATTCGCTCGCCATCGATAATTACCTCCATTAATTACTCGTTACTCGATAATTCAATCGGAGCCGAGGCCGAAAGAATGCCGGTATAGGAATACGAAATGAATCTTATGAATACGACTCTGCCTCATCGCGGACTTACTCTTTGATACGGGTATCAATGAAGGTTTATTCATGGTAGTATTTTTTTAGATATAAGTTTGACCAAAATCTCTTTTAACCTCTTTTCAAAGCAGACTTATAATCGCGCTTCTTACAATTCTTCTTTATCGTAAAAAGGTTCTGCGGACACACGGTGTGTATTCTTCAGGCTAAAAAAAAAAATCTGACTTCAATCGTTTTTATCTTTCTATACTCTATACAATCTACGTACAAGCATCGTTTCAGAAAATCTGTATTCAAGAGCATATAAGTAAAAAGTGTTGGAGATATCTATTCTTTATCTTAAATAGGTTATGCACTAGAATCCGTTATCAAATCGGAAGCACGTTAAATGTTACATTAACTTAAAATCGGTAAGTATAAACGTTTTTCCCGTATCATTATGCTAAGTCAAATTGTTAACTAGGGGGAGTTGCGATTCCAATTACGCTGATAATAAGAATTAACAGTCGATCCTATCAAATGTATCCACACATAAGTGGTCCGGCATTTGTTGAGATGTATGTGTACCCTGTGTATGTACACTCGCACACGTATATGCTATATTACTATCTGTGGCTGGGATAGTGGTAAATGTGGGATCCAATCGGGCCGTTGCCTTAGGGCAACATGGGGACCCTCAATCGAGAAGGCGTCAGCCGTGAACCATTTCATTGGTTCCCGACACATGTACAAACACCCGCGTATAAGAATACCTAGGGTCGAATGCGTATTTTTCTGCAATATCGAGCACGCTTAAACGTCAACCTTAAAGCTACCGTGGTATACGGCGATTAGCAGGTGATTTGGTTCAGAGGAGTGTAAATCCTAGATGTTTGTATGTCCGTTTGATTTTTATATTACTTTTTACTATTGTTGTGGGCTTTAAAGTATTGCATTTATAAGGTATATATCGGACAAAAGCATCGTACATACTAATAATTCCAGTTTGATCTAATGAAATATTTCACTGGTGCAAGTCGGTGCTAATACGTTCCGTGCCTGACCGATTTTTCATTATTTTTAATTTGCGTTGAAGCCACGCTATTAAAATTCGCTTTCAATGTTTGTCTTGCGAATTTTATAATTGGCAAGAAACGATTCTTTTTTAATTTTTCGTTTTACAAGGAAAATTTTAAATATCCCGAAATAAAAATTTAGCGTGTGCGCGCCACGCGGCACGGAACGTGTTAATGGTAATAGAGTGACATTTGTAATAAGACTATAGAGAAAGATTAAAGATGCTTCATGAATTATAAAAATCTGATAAAAATGGTTTATATAAGATATTCTACAACTCATGGATAATATTAACAATTTAAGTTTAAAAACGATTTTAGCCAAAAAGAGTGTGATTAATATTAAAATACTGATGCCGTGTACATTGTACCTATAATTGTCGAATAAAACTTCAGTTTCATCATTTATAGGTTCTAATCGTGAAGTTCATCTTTCCTTTTCACCTTACGTGAAGTATAGCTTCATAAAGTATTCATCGACATCGATGGTTTGTATCGATCATACACGTGAATGACGTCAACTATCAACTGTCGTTCTACTTTTAGCTTCCAGGAATGCGCCTTTAAGGAATCTCTTCAATTCTACATTCTGAAGTCTATCTTGAATACAAAGTACAATATAAATCAATTGCTGCAAGGCAGATAAAATATTCTACACATACAACTCAAATCAATCAGCCAATAATCAATATTTATTCATTTTTCACTACTTAAATGTAGCGTATTTACACTCGTGGAATTTTCCCTCGGTCCGGAATCATTCTTCAATACCATCCAACATCCATGTTTTATAAATATTTTCGAAACGCAATACTTTTTCAAATATGCAACCATATACGGACAAATAAAAAATTCCTGCGACAGGCGTGGCCAAGCTTGATGTTATGAATATGAATGAGAGCCCCGCGGTTGAGCGTGGACCTGAAATTGCGCCACTGAAATAGGAGCCGCGATCGGTAATTCTCTATTCCCGCGCCCCTTACCGTGGCCCATGGGAGAGGGTGCTCGTCGGTTTGCTGATACCGTCACGAGTATGCCAAATCGAATGTGACGTTATAATGGAAGCGGCATTAGTGGTTTTACCGGTTGGACCAGGAAGATAATTGTCTGACAAAGTGTCTCCGGCTGGAAACTGCAAAGCTATTCCATTTCACGAAAGTATGTACCGTGAAGTAAAAGCCGATACATCTTTTTCACATCCTCGGTATTTAGAAGTAGGTCTTATTGTTAAAAAGATGGATATGTCCTCCTTGATAAATCAATGCTTAAAATAAAATGCGCATCGTAACATATATAGGTAAGTACATATGTATTTTCTGTAATTAATCATCTTTAAGGTGTGATTTGTAACCGATTCTAATGTACATAATATCGATAACGTTCTTATAAATTATGAAGAATGTAATTTATGAGATTATAAGAGAACAACTATTATATTTCTCAAGCATACCTACCTCTTAGGACAGTTATTAGGTATACATAATTCAAAATAGTTGTTACGCTTATGTTTAAATAATTACTGATAACGCAATATAAAGTGACACCGATACCATCTTTTGTTAACATGGAAGCAGCAGTAATAAACATTATGCAATGCTTCTGACTCTTAATAAAAACTAATATTACATATTTTTAACATCAAACCTACCGAAGCGGTCAAAATGACCGGTCAGTCGTTTTTTTTAGAAAAATCGCAATACTTTGTAGTTGGACATTTTTTGAGATTTTCCATGATTCTTCAGCGGACTATGAATCATTCTATCGATCTATCGACATGTCTTCTTAACACGCATCTTCCTCAAGCATATACATGGTATACATAAATATATCCAAAAAGTGTCTGATAGTCTTAAATATCATTCTTGTTGAAGCGATTATTTATGAAAAAATTCAGCGGATACGAATAGTATCCCCCTCTCGGAATAAGCTTCGATAAAAATGGAAACACACTTGCGAGGATTACAATAAAATGGAATAATTTCCTTCCGGCCTGCCGCCTCCCCTAACCGAAAGGTAGAAGGCCGTTTGACGATGTATCGAAACAGTCAAAGAGGAGGGTAAACGTTCCTGCTAACGTCACCGGGGCTCGTGATGGTGCCGGCATTTCGGGCAGAAACACTTTAGGAATTGAAAAGAAATAACAATCTTCCAGTTTCAATGGACCCCGTGCTAGCCTCCCCTCTTTGCAAAATACTTTTGTCGCCCCTCGAATAATTGGTCACCGCGGGTGGTGAATTTGCTCTTCGTTACCGTTACGAACGGTCGTTATACGATTCGACGACGATTGGAGCACCCGTGGTCCGAATTCGAGGACGACATCCTGTGCAATTTTCGGCGAAACTCTTTGGCAAGCTCTCCTCCTTGACGTCACGCGAAGTACGGTTCGATCTGCAAAATCCTAAAAGTACGAGGGGTGGAATGATGGAACACGTGAGCAGTTACGAATTAAGAGGCATCAATAAGCGTCGGTCGAGGGTGAACTAATGCAAACTGCGAGGGCATCTTGAAGGGGAACCGCCTTGCTATTTTGAAAAAATACAGGGTCGAATCATATTCGTGATGAAACCCCGAAAGAAATAAGGCCATGCGAAAATGTAAGGCGGGAGCCTAGAGTACATTTTCCTTTATGAAAGCTCGTCTTTGAGAAAATCAACTGCGTACATTACTCGAACAGCCGTAGGAGCTATGACACGTGATAACGTATACTCATGATTATTTGGGATTATTATAAAAGTACTTATTATTTGTATTACTTATATTTCTATTTAAATACCTTCTACATAGCTAAGTATAAAAGAGTAATTGCCGTTTCTTCATTTCTTCATATTCGGTAATAGCTCTTTTTCATAAAAAATTTCGGTGAAAATTTTGTTTCAAACGCCACTCCTCGTACGTCCAGCAACGGATCGATCCACGCCGCGCCCAGCTTCCGCCAAAAGTCCCCAAAAAAATCGCACGCTAATCAAAGCGGTAAACGCAGGTCGCTTTTAGCTCGCTAACGAGAAGCAAGTGCCATCTGCACGGACGTTACCTACGGTGAAGCGACAAAGCCTCCTGGCTATCGGTGATCGCATCGGCGCCCGTGAGTAAAGTCCTCGGCGATCCAAAGCCCGACACTGCGTCCGTTATTTCATTGCGGCCATCAATATCTTTTTTTCCGGAGTACGTGCCAGCCAGAAGAGTGACGACCGGGTGATGAGGGAAAAAAGCGTAAAGCCAGTGGCTCATCTACGTGGCGCGAGTTTCCATTGTCGGGAAACGTTCGTTCCCGTGTCTCGGTTGGCTCTCCATTGACAGTTCGAACAGAGGCGAAGTGTCGACGATGGTCGGGGCGTCGATTCGAATCTCGTACTCGAACGCGGACTCCATTCATGGTAGCATAATGGGCGACGAAGGAGAATGGAGGGACCACGCACACGCGTACGCGACGCTGGAGTCTCTTGTACAGTCGCACCACGGAATAGGCTTGTAGATTCTGCGTCCATGTCCACGAACGTGTGTCACACGCCTCGTTGACGCGAAAACGGAAACGAACGTCGGTCTACTCGCCCTCCTCCCTCCCCTTCCCACCCTGGCGCCCCTCTTTCTGATAAATTTTCCATTAACTTCTCTATTCAATTTTCTGTTAACCGCCGCGCCGCGATGCTTCATGCTTTCTACGAGAATCGTGCTCGTTAACACTAATGTCTGCGGTTTTTCCCGCTAAACGGAAGCGTGCGTCGGTCTACGCGCTCGTCTTCGTGATAAATTGACTTCGTTTGTCCAATTTTCGTCGGTCGCGACGATGAACGGCTTTTATTTCTGGAAGTATCGCGCTTGCCAAGAATGATATTTTGTGAAGTTATTGTTATCTAAAGATATTATCTGTACGTCCGGTAGGTACATTTAATTCGACGTAGCTGCTGTATACTTTTATACGTTCTCCAAAGAGCTATGTCCGCGGGTGGATTAAATTAGCATTCTTGGTATACAATGATGAGAAAATGAATTGTATGCAGTTCGTATAAACGTTAAACGCACTTCTCGTCTTTAATTTAATACAATATCTGTTATGAATAATACATTGCTACGCTTTGCGTACTTTAATCCTCTTGGTGGCGTGTATCGCAGTTACTGTATAGACAGCCGCTAATTAAATTTACCACCAGCAGTAAAGCTTAGCAAAGTGTTCCCTTAATGTCTTAGTAAATTACTTGAGAAATACCGTGGAAAGTGAGCATGCCTGTTATCACTTTTTTCACGTTTTCATAGATCTCGACATATTAACGAACACGATCAAAGGCCGGCAGATGTTCAGTAGAACATAAAAAATCTGATATGCTACAAATTGATAGAAAAGTGGTAAAAGGATTACAGAACTTCAAAGTTTTACTTCAAAGCAACGTTCCATTTACGTGTTTCGAGCTGAGTTTCTTCTCAGATTCGTACATTATCCTAAATCGACAAGTCACTCGCCAATCGACGAATGACCTGTCGTTTATATCTAATTTTCATCTTTCCATTTAAGGGCATAATATTGCATAGAAAGGGCGATCAAGCTATGCTCTGAATCCCAAAATATAAAGTACACATGGATTAAAGTGTGTTAACCCTGTATTGCGCCCAGCAGCCGTCGCTTCGTTACCTGCTCGACGTTAAGACGAAACACGGCGATACTTTGATGTCACTGGCGAAGGACGCGTAAAGCTGGCAAATTTTCCTTGAAGGTGGAAATGAAATTTCTAAATTATCTGAGCGGCTCCATTAAGGACTGGCGAATAGCGACACGGAATATAATGCGATCACGGTGCGTTTTAGCGGGGAGAATTAAACTACTTGCCGAGGAAGGGCGAGGAGGAGGGGAAACTTAGGGAGCGGTCCGCGGAAACGGTACAAAGTGGACGTTCTTGAAAAGGTAATGGAGCGGACGATTCGTGAATGTAAGTGGAGATGCCGGAAAGCGTGTCGAGCATTGTCCCGTGTATTACACATTCCCTGTGTCGCGTCTTTAGAAAAACCCTCCGCCTGCGTTCGCAAGGTAGATAGGTGTGTACACGACGGAAGGTCCGCAATACGTGTTCCCTATCTCTCTTCCGTGATGCGAGTTTTGTGTTTACACCACGCAAAAACTGTGGGGGAATGATGCTGGCGTGGCACAAGGTGAATGGGATGCATGAGATCTCCGTTCGACTGCCGCGTAACTGCTTGAAAAACCTTAAACAGGCTTCTGGATTCAATTCACCGTGGAAAATAGAGATTGCAATCCGGTTCAAAGTGCCCGGTATCGCGAGGTGGTATATCAACCATAGATAGAGTGGAGATACATTCAAAACTTGTACGAGTGTCGAATACACGCGGTGACGAGAAAATGAGTCTCATAGCTCGTCGATTGAGCGTTATACGAGTTCAGCGTTAGCGGTTAATTTGTGTCTTTGGAAAGACTGAATTTCTCTCCTGACGGATACACCATCACGTTTTCTTTATTCCTATTACGTTTCTGTCCAGAAACCTTTGCATTGATCTTTCAACGTAACGCTATAGTGTTACTAAGTGTGGTTAGATTATAATGTGAAATGGTAACGATATGTTTTGTTATAAGTTTTTAGGGGAAGAAAATGAAGTACTTTGAATATTCTATGAGTAACCATTAGAATTTGTTTCTGTATGAGAATTAAACACGAATGTGCTATCGTTCGAATCCCTCTGAGTATTCCGACAATTCCTCACACAGCTTAGGATATGCGTGTATGTAGAATGTCTTTTTCGTAATTCAAATATGATTATACAAGGAATTACTTATTCATAATCGAGAACGGGAGTCCTGATAATTATAAACGCCTCATTTGGCGTAAAGATTATAGTAATCTTATATAATAAATAATAAAAGATATTATAATTATAATAATCTCAGCAACGATTCGTAAGATTCGAAACAATCAGCAACGATTAGTAAAATGAAAAAAAAAAGCAACGGTATATTTTACGATCGATATTCTCGATGACTTTCGATCGTTTGGTCCGATCGCCGTATATTCCTACGTAGCCCACACGTATATAATATAAAAGTATACATACTGTTGACTAAACTAAGAAAACCTCTGAGAACACACAGGGGCAAAGGGAGTCTTTTTTACTGGCCACGCCTATCACACCTTTGACGCTCGTCGAGTCGTCATATTTAGCCCGTGGATGATACAAGTCCCAAAGGAGCAGGATCCCCGTGCTTACGAGGAATCTACCAAAGTACACGAATTATGCACCGTTTCCGCGTACCACGATCGTATCCATGTTTTCGTGATGTTTTTAGATTCGTAATACTGCGTTTACTCTTAGAGTACGAATGAGGAATAGTTATGGTTCGCTTTTTTTTACAGTTTCTGATCTCTTAAGTATCACTGCCATCTAAATTCTTCAACCGCATGGTATATTTAAGATAATACGATCGTATGTATATATCTATACAACGAATTACTCGTATTTCTGAGGAGGACCAGTGTGCTGTAACGTAAAAAGGTGTTGTTTCATGAATACCCCACTGCTCGATGTAAAATCAACATAAGATATTGAAGAGTATTACCACTACTGGGAACTTTGACCACTTTTCATTTTAAGATTCGTCGTTCATTTCGCATTATCACACTCGGTCTCGATACTTCTCATCCACTGCCTCTGTCACGAGGTCGAATTGCTGTGCGTGGCCGCTCAGGAAATATCTTTGGATCGAAAGTACGCATGAAGAGAGATCTACGCTTTTTCATCCAATTAGAACCGCATACTTCTCACCGGTTTCCTTAGGATGTGCCAACAGTACATTTTCATGCACCGTTTTGTGCGGGCTCGCCTATATAAATAGTTAAAACAAGTTAGCTGGCCCTGCAATGGCTCTGTCCGCTTACGACCGCAAAAGATTGGCAAGAGGAGCTTTTCAGGTATAGAAAATTATCCGGCATTCGGCGCGGTGGTTATTAAGACGCTCGCTAACCACCAACAATACCCTTACTAATAATTACTGCTTACAATTAGTACTGAGCGCCGAGACATTGGCGCCTGACTCGCCGACCGTGCATTTTCCAGCGAATCAGCTCGAACAAAGCCACGGTGAAAAGGGAGGAAAGGAACGGAATGCTAGTAGTTTACAGAGCTGCTTTCTTCCTCAGGGTCAATTTACGCGACGTGGATTTGAGTGGTGACTTCTCCGCTTTCTTCGACGTCCTTTCTTCCCTCCGGCAACCTGGCGTCAGCTATTCGTCCAGGGAAAACTCCTTCGCCGCCTCCATCCTCGCGCGAAAAGAGAAATCTGAACATTCGTATTAATTAAATACTCTAGTACGAGCTGCAATCGTCACGGCCGATCGATTGCAAGGAGCAAAGCTTTTTTTTTCCATTTCATGACGTAAATGCAGCAAGGTGTAGGCGTTTATTAAGGACACGCATGCATTGCAGCGATGATTGCGTTGTTGCACATAATTGTCCATTAATAATACATGACTTCCCGTCAATAATTGGATCGAAATGGTATAATTCCGTTCGGAAACAAAAAGTTTGTTGGCCAGACAGTAGGGTTTGTCAATTCCCGAACACCTGTGGTTAGTTAGACGAGTATCACGTGAAAAATAATCGGAGTCTTGAATAATCAATACCTTCGCGTACAAGATTTATAATTGAGAAATTATCTTGCCAGTGGTTAGAATTGTGTGAAAACTAAATTAAATTAAATAAAAGAATGATGAAAATGATGTTTAATTGCTTAATACATCAATTTACTCATTCATTTCGAATGGTGTTGCTGAAAGAACGTGGGTTGAAGGATGAAATAAGTTTATTTAAACAAGAAATCGCTATTTAGAATCTGTTGTACAATAGAAAGAACTGTTCTCAGGATTAGAGCCTACGAACACTAAATATTTTACTCGTTACTTCATCAATCATGTATTTAAATACTGTGACTCATAACTAGGATGTTGCATCAGAATCAGAATCACCTACATATATTCGCTTATGTCGACCATTAATAGTAAACCAACTTATCTGCAAAAATTCCTTCAACATATCATGTAAAGCAAATGTGGCATGGTGTGTCTTTGCAAGTTTTCATCGCTACATTAAAATAGTCACGAGAAGAGTGATAAATTGAAACAATAGCAACACATTTGTTACGGAATGTAAAGTAATATTAATACCCTAAAAATTATTTAACAAAAATAACACGTCGGTAAAGCCCTGCTCATAAAATCCCATGGCTAATTAAAGAAAAGTTGATAATCAACAAAAATTACATTGACAAAGTTGATGCTCAAAGACGTTTCAATTTTAATGTATAAACCATCTTTGACAAAATTGTAAACTAAGTACAACCAATTTCATTTTGTTTTTTTTTTTTTTTTGGAGAACCGTATTGATTTCTGTTTTCAATATTCTCCCAGACAATGATCAAAATCGTCACTATACACTATGCACGACAATGTTTCCGAGCGACCAGACAGCTACTCATAGTAGCGCGGATTAGCTGGCGTGCTCTACAGCGGTCGCTTGCAAAATTTCAATTACGCCTGCGTCCGCCCCGATTCGATTATCGAGAACAGCTTGATTACCGATTCAATTGTTGCAACGAGTGCGCCGCGGAATTTGTTCATGTTTGCAATAGGGCGCAGACGAGGCATCTATTATGCAGCTTGGTTCTAGACCCTCCACGTCCATGCTGTCTAACGCCTTGCACCTCGATGCTCTGACTTTGGAAAAGTCGATGTCGATACGGTGCCACGATGAGATAATGGATAGAACTTCGAGACTTTCGCGTGGATGTTCTAGGGCCTGGAAAGTTTTCCGTAATCACGGCTTATGACCACGATGTATCGCAAAAGTAGCATATGCTACTTTAGAAGTTGATATAATCCGTGTAATAATAAATTCAATGTCCTTCTATTATAGCGGTTATCATTTTATTGAGAGTTTTAATATATTTCAAACATATTCGGTTAGTTAAAAGATAAAGCAATAGTGTGGAACATAGGTAATGGTAAATATTTCACGGATTCAAGTGAATATAATTTTTCCATGTACAATGATTTATTTTGTTTAAAATAAAATAGATTAGTCGATACTTATAATACACATAATTGCTAAAAAATAATTGCATTCGAATACATTTAACAAATATAATAACTGCGTAGGACTTAATTTTTGAAGGTAATAGTGCAACTTAAATAAAATATTACGACCTTCGCAAACTTATGCATATATTTCAAAAAAAATATTTCAAGAAAAGTCGAATACGTACAGAAAATTGGTAAAATGAAGCTTCCTTTTTAATTGATATTCAGACATAGTGTAGTTAATTGAATGTATGCATAGTAACCACTTTAATTTATTAATAAATAAATATCTACGGACAAGTTTCAACCTAGTAAGTACGAGTCGATATTGAAACTGCATAAAGAACGGATATCGTGTCAGTGTATAGCACATTTTATAGGCAGGAGTGCAATATGTAGCAAAAATTTTTACATTTTATTATTTCTTTCTTCGTGAAAGTCATTCAAAATGGACGACATTCGACTATTTGTTGCCAGACTGAGATACGATATTCTTATCTAAAAGTATTTGACATGCAGCTGCCAGTCAACCCTCCAACCCAACAAACGTTTATCAGTGAGTGGCTATATATACCCTTAAATAATCCCAGTCTAACCCATCACAACGTCCGATGCAAAAAAGCGAAATAAAACGAAGAAGAAAAAATGAAATAATTACAGCATTGTAACAAAATAAAATATTCACCTTCCCTCTGGGATATTCAAGTGCAAATTTCACTGTCTATTACTGGGTTCACCCATTCGGGACGTATGTACGTATATTGCAGATCCGGTGATCCGAAACTTAGCTTAAATCGTGATTTTCAAGTTAAATACCCCGAACGGCTAACTAAGGAAGCGAACAAAGTAAATCGATATCACACTCTCTTTTTTTTCGGCTCCACCTTCCCTTTCTCGCCATAACCGTCGGTCCCTTAGCCACTATATCACTCGACGTTAAACGACGTAATGCGGCAATTTTGTTAGGCGTCAACGGCAAATTCGCCGAGCAGCGGACGGATTGCGGTGGCTCTTTTACTAGAGGGCCATTAAGTGATCTTTCTGCGGTAATTACTGTCAGTCGGGGCTCCATTTCAAGGAAAAAAAAAGGATACCGTTATTACTCGTAGCAACCACGAGAATCTGCTCACGCCCACAACGAGACCGGTCGAACGTACACTCAGAATCATTAATTTGTCCACGGACCCCTGAAGGGGAGCAAGGAGAAGCTGGAATACGACTGTGGAGGTACCAAGCGGCAGGGACCGGCTGGACCTGATTTATCGACTCTACGATCGATACGCGCGCGATTTCCAAACTGCGCAGAAACTTACAATCGTGGTCGGTGTAATACATATCGATATATTTAGTTGCGTTGTTTATAGGAACAAGCAAATATAATATTACGGAACCTACTATAAGTTAATAACAGTATAAGGAGATGGAAAAAAAGAGTGGTAGTTTTAAGGATTGAAAAAATATCTTTGAAGAAGAAACTTTCGAAATGAAGTATTGATTACCAATGCTGTTGCGCATGTTGCGTTTTGGCCGAAAAATAGTATTGGCTGAGTTATCTAGAATAGTACAATTAAAACAACGATTAAGGTGACATTACGATTAAAATTGTAATTTAAATACTTCCTGGATACTCTCTTATAAATACTACATTAAACAAACTATTATCGAAAGACATTATTTTTACGAATATTCGTATTCATCGACTTGTAGCATGGATATGGTTAGTAAAGCCAATATCTTCTTACGCCAAACAAAAGATATTAATATTTTTTATTACGAAAACACATTATTTCTTCCTACAATAGCCTCATTGATGAGTAGTTATATAGATGTATATTTTATATTCGCCTTTCAAGTTCCTTTCAACATTGAAGTTTGATGAAATATATATTGTATATGTTTACGGCGATTTCCAAATGAGAACAGGAGTTCAATTTGGAAAACTTTATTTACAGTTCCTAGATCGGTTTAAGTAGATGATGCTTTGAGGAGAATTCACGATGGAAACGTACCTTTCGTGTCACTGATGAAAGAAAACAAGGCCATTTAAAAATACCATCCTCCGGATAACGGTCTGTTCTACTCAGTATTATCGTACGATTATCTGACAAAGACTATTTTTTTTTTATTTCTGAACGAATGTTTCAATGCAAGAATTTATAAGAAACTTCTTCGTTTAATTTGTAAGAATTTTTTTTTGGAAATAGGACTATTGCGAAATAGGAAATAGGACCACCCATCCGCCATTCTACGCACGCACTCATTCCTTAACTAAACTAAACTCATTCATTCCGTCTTACGAGAATACGCTGAGCATTCGATCCATTCGATCGTTCACCCAGACTTTCAAACGCGTAAGTAGTGAGAAAACGATGAAAGAGATGAGAAATGAGGAAATCACGATGCGGCGAATTCTTACCAAGAGCACCAGGGGTTTTCACGAGAACAAGGGGCCCCCGACGGTAACCCGAAAAAGGCCATGGCTGAGAGTGGTAAACCAGGCGAAGAGCACGCTGGGTTAGGCGTGACTGAAGCAACCCTGCGACGCCACTCCCCTGAACACGACCTCCTAAAAGACATCGGAGGACATCCAAGCTCCACGAGAACACCCTGGGCCCCTGGAAGACTTCGAGACTCTATGCTCCGGCAAATGGAGCGCAAGACGAACGAGACTCGAAAGTTAAAGAGAATTGTACTGCTTACGTTTGAAATCTCGCATACCACGCCTTAAACTAGATCCACTCATCCGTCCATACATCTTGATGTATAGTTAATGCTACGAACTTAATACTAGCTTCGTTCTTCTTTCTTCTCTTTTCGGTACCAAAGCTGAAAGCTAGTCTCAAAGGAAAAGCAGGTTATCAATATGTCAGTCAGTATAAAAATGTGAATTAAATCAGTATACAGGAGTAAGGGAAAGGTGAGACACACAAAAAATGCAATAAATGAGCAAAGGAAGGGGTGTTGATACTTCGCCGGAATTGCGAGGAATGATTTCCGTCCGTCCGCGCAGCCTTATATACACTGTCAAGGGCGCGCGATAGGGCCGACCTCCGATGTCGTTGTAAATCGAAAAATTTTATGTTGTCAACAGTCAGATTGGGCCGGGTCAATGATCGTACATTATCCGACAATTCATATTTCACCGACTTTTACTCGCCATACCTTCTCTAATTCTCATTTTTTTTCACGCTCGCCATGCACACACGTACATTTCGCCATCTTTTGTAAATTAATTTAAAATCGAATGCGTGTCGTTCGATTTGATCGATCGGAAAGAAGATCGTACTTGGTAATTCTTGAGTTTGGTTTTTTTTCCGTGCAGCCTGAAAAAGGATCGGCAAAGTTGGTTTCCGACGTCTCAAACAACTCAGATGCAAAAATTTTTCCTTAAAGGACATTTTTTCAATTTTTAATGCTACCACCTTCCTTTTCCATCTTCTTATACTGTTAATAACTTATAGTAGGTTCCGTAGTATTATATTCGCCTGTCCCTATGAACAGTACAACCAAGTATATCGATATGTATTACCCCGACCATGATTATAAGTTTTTGCATAGTTTGTAAATCGCGCGCATATCGATCGTAGAGTCGATAAATCAGGTCCAGCCGGTCCCTGCCGCTTGGCACCTCCACAATGATATTCCAGCTTCCCCTTTCCCCACTTCATGGGTCATGGAACAAATTAATTATTTCAAACGTACCAGCATTTTGCAAAAGCGGATACAAATTTTTAAGAGTGACCGGACTTAGTGTTTAAAAGAAAAATCTTTTATAAAAATAAAATAGAATACAGTAAGATACGGGAAATTAAAAGTGGTGCAAAACATTATTTCGTTATTTTACGTTAAGGTAGAGTTATTTGAGCATTATTGACTGTTAGCCATAAAAACCGTGAAATAATAATTATTTAACATATACAACGAAACCTACCCGAGGTTGTAAAACATAGAGAGATAATCGTTTGAAGGACATTATATAAGTTATGGATTACGGGATTTATAAGATGCTGATTGTTTGAAAATTACGAGGAAATCTTTTCTGTATTGGAAACTAAAATAGTAATTGACTAAAAGGCATTGTGAAAGGTACATTTGAGTGTAAATGATAAAATTTAATCCTTTAGATATATTGGTCGTATGCTATATTTAGTTCGATATACGATTTATTAAACTTCAAACCACGCACAAAATGACAGAGTTAGAATAAAGAATCTGCTTCAAAACTAACATTACATTAGCAAAACATCAAGCGATAATTTTTGATCTAACTAACTTTTATTCACACTTTTATTTTGATTCTCCATCTAGGCTTATAGAGTTAGAAATTCAATCGACTACATTGTCTATGTTTGTACGAAACAATT
This sequence comes from Ampulex compressa, assembly GCA_038496175.1. Lineage (NCBI taxonomy): Eukaryota > Metazoa > Arthropoda > Insecta > Hymenoptera > Ampulicidae > Ampulex > Ampulex compressa. The sequence continues at coordinate 44,534 of JBCFXI010000527.1, forward strand.
TTTGATCAATAAAGTGTAGCTCAATGATTAAAGAGAGCAAAATTTACATTTAAATTGACAAAAAAATGTTTTAAATTGTGCAGTAAAAATCATTGAAAAAGTAAATTTAAAATACAAAATAGTTATAAACGTAATGGTTTTATAAATCAAAATAAGGATATTTGATAACGCGTAGAAGTAAATGAAGTATATATCTCGTATCGCATAGAAGTTTATTTTTCAAATTATTAGTAAAGCGACTGATAGGACACCCTCATCGATCCAGTCATTACGTATGATCGCCTTCGGCAAGCAAAGAGAAACGTTAAAGTGACAGGTACCCTGTAAAGTAAACCAGTTAAGTGTGCGATCAAAATCGCTCTCTTCCCATTAGCGGGAATCGGGCATAAGGAAAAGAACCGTTCGGTATTTTAAACATCGGCAAGTAGTAACGTTGATTGGATCTTATTATACGTTTTAAGAAATACTACATTTACTAATTGTTACACATTATAATTAGAGACATCTTACTACCAACGTATAATACTGTCTATTAATATTGTATGATAAAAGAGAGAGAGCAAAATTCAGTTCAAAATTATAGTATTGGTAGCATGAATTATAATATACTATTACCTATACAAATGTTACTATCTTTCGATATGATGTTTTTTGTTTCAATCTCTATATAAACAACTTCAATTACGATTTACTTTATAAGGCTGAAGTAAAGATAACAGATTCAGACTTACATCGTGTACTGCCCACGATATTTAATAATAATGCTCATCAATATACAAATGCTTTTAAAGGTATTTCGTAACAATCATTTCTGTAACATTGTTATTTTATAAAGTTCTTTTTACATCTTTAAACTTAGGCATTTAATGTTTATTTACAATGTGAGAGTCGGAGAATTTAAACGAGTAAAATATAACGAATAAAAAGGAAATATTCCTCTTAAGTGAAACCAGGTATCGATAAATTTATTATTAGATTTATGAATCAACGATCGATATTGATCATTTGCAGCGTATAATAACGACACCTGCGTTACCATCGATCGATCTTAGAGTTTCTACTCGGTAAAATCTGTTATTCTCCATTAAGGATGAATGACTTTACGGGTTGTGCCATTGTGCCTTACTATGGTATTGCACGAATCCTGTTCGCTGATTGTTTCGAAACTTCGGAAAATGAGTCAGGCAGATTGAAGGAAGGAAGAGGATTGAAACAGGCGTGAGATGCGAGAGCAGGGAGAGAGTGGAGACCAACATTACGAATTCCAGCCAGGGTCAAACCAGATTCCAAGTTAATCGCGTTCCGGTAAACGTGGTTAGAAATATGGTCATAGGCCTTAATCGCGGGCTTTTTGGTCATCGTCGTGTTTAGAAAATGCCAACAAAATTATATTTCGTTTGCCTGTAGCTGTATACCATGCATTCTCATTGCATTTCTCCGTATCAATTAAATAATCATGCCTCATCCGAATTCGCGGTAAAATTTCTATTATCAAAAATAGGTTTTTGGTATGAGTACTGACATGTATATATACTTCGAATATTATATAAAGGAGATAGACTTCGAAATTCAATTATTCAGAATGCGCGATCCTCTAAAATACTATAATTTTTAGTACGCTTAAATATATAAAATTGCGCTCTACATAAATTTTACGTAGCTTCGCACAGTCAATCACTTTTTAATTGTATATATTAATTGCATCAGCGTATCATCTAGGCTAAACATCTGAGTATTGAAAAAATGGGATATTTTCACGTTTGGGATATTTTCTTGCTTGCTAGCTATAAATATATGATTGTTTTTGATATATTCAAAGTCGATGAGTACAGTTGCCACAATGATAATATCTATAAAATAGTTTTATGGGTTTATCGTCTCTAAATGATTGAATTGTTCTGAATACGTATTTAATTTTTGGTATGCGTGAAATAATATGTATCATGTGTTTTTCTGATCATTAATTATTGCAAATCATGTACATTCGTGTCTCTAATACATGATTACTTTCCCCAAAATATGTACGTATGTACGTTTCAGAGAGGTTACAGCTAATTTGGTCGTTATTATTTGCAATGCCGAAAACACTTTCTGCATTACGAGAAATGGGGATTACCTTGGCTTTACCACGTGGAGTGCATTACGAATGGGGACTCAACCTATCCCCAATAGACTCTCTTAGCAACGTGTAATGTTATTTCCTTTCAAACGTTTTCGCATAACCTTGCTCGTAGAAGATCAAAGCAACATGAAAATGTAACAAGGGAAACAAAATATTTGTCCCAAGAGACAGCTAAATGAGCAAATATCCAACAAATTACTTGTACAATTCTTTCTTATATTTCTGATCAAATTAGGATGTATATGTATTCATGTACTGAAGCCTCAAGTGCACAATTCTGTTATCAGACTATTTACGGGATTATAAACAGAAAACAAATGATGACGTGCTAAATTTGTACGAATTTTCAGCACCAGAATCTTTCCTGCACACGTCAAAAATCGTGGCCCGGGTAGTGCATGTTGTAACTGCTTTAGGGGGTATTATTATGCGCGACATAAATATGTTCAACTCAAAGAGGATCAATACAGATGACACGTAAATTCCTGATAAGAATTAACGACCTTATGCTCTGTAAATAAAATATAAGAATGGTTGAAAATAAAAATGAAATAAATTATAACTATTAAAAGAAATTATAAAAATTATACTAAACTTTTGATTTAAGTGTTTATGTATATTTTATAAGATAAGACAGTAGTAATGTCTTTGTACTAAAGTTTACTCACCTTTTCATTTCTTTTACAATAGAAACTTTTATTAGAAAAGTGTCTACTGGACTCTTAAAAAAACCACGGACACGACTAATAGAACGTAACAAACATAAGTATGCATATACGTGCGAGAAATTAGATATAGATAATGATTAAAGAAAGCCGAAATGAGCATTCTAGAAAAACGAGGTACGCATGCAATTAACATTATATTACTTAAGAATATCAACCTCTCAATCTTGTCTTGTTCTTCGATTCCCTTCATCGAGTAAAATTGCATTGCCTACAATCCAAATCACGAACATTCTTTGCAGCGTTGACTACGATGTACAATCCCGCACTAACCACGATGTGGCATGCACAAAACCTAAAAATGTTAGTAACGCAATCTAGATTTTGTAACGTCCTCCAAAACGAATCAGCATTCGCCATCGCCTTTTATTTATCGATCCAAAAAGAAACGACGTTGGCTCGCATCGGCGAGCAGAACCAGCTGTCGTGGCAGAAGGATGCGGTTAACGTTATGCAGCAGTAAAAAGGCGGGTGCGAGATTGTTTTTGCCATAAGAATTACGGTATTGCGTAAATATCATCGGTCCGCGGAAAGCCGCAGGCCGTGGTGCGGAATTTACGCGAAAAGGGAAGAAAACTCCGAGGAGACTGAACCGTCTGTGCTCCTTGGGGCATTTAAAAAAGGATAAAGGGTAGGGCCTGCCTGGAACTCGAAAAAAGGGCAGGAGGAATAAACGGAAGGGGAATAAAAATGCGAAATATTTGAAAATGTTGGTGCGGGGCGTAGGAGGAAAGAATGAATCGATGTATGGTCACGTAGGCGAGAGATGGGGTTGCCATACGGAGAATCGATGTACGTATACATATATGTACAAAAGGGGGGTGGTGCATCTCCAAGGAAAACGGCAGAGAGGATAATACAATAGAACTTTGATTCTCCGAATGTGGTTTACACGTTTTGTACCGCCGTTCGCATGAATAATCGACCGTCTCAAGTCGCGCTGCATAGAATTATTAACCCCATATATTACTTTTTAAATAAAAGATAACATTGAAATATAAAGATTAGATGTGCGTAGAAAAGGACGATGATATATGCCGAGTATAGCGGAGAGGAGAATTATACAGTATGTTTAATATGCACGTTCTATATATTTTTAAATGAATATATATATCTACCTCCAGGCGAGCGTAGAAATATCATAAGGATTAGAGAGTATAAATATAATGATGTAGACTAAAGGGGCATTGTAAATAGCATACGACATGATATTTTAAGGGACTGTAAATAAGTTTGTTCAAACGTCCATTGCATCAATGAATATCGATTTACTCTTACCACTACAATATTGTTTATGGTACAGCTTGAAACGACGATGGTATCAAAACAACAGGTATCGTTGATTGAAACGATGCAAACATAATATTTTTCTGAAGCTTCACAATAAAAGTTCATGTAGGAAAAAGAGCGTACTCAAAGGTTCAGAATGTATAGCTGGCAGTGCGTTAGAATTAAAAATAGATGGAGTATCAGAAACTACAATCATTTCTCATATAAAATCAAATTGCACGGATACCGAATGTAAACATCTATTTTCTTTCAATTCCAACAGTAAAGCATTATGCAATCGAGAATAAACTTTTCTTACTTAAACCATACACCTCACAGCATCCCCAAATACAATATACATCTCTCGCATCCAAACTATTTTATCCTACTTTTACCAATTTCATCCTCCGAATGCATCGTGCGCAATTACACCGCCCAAGAACACGTTTCTACGTGACCTTTATTTCGCGAAGTACCCTCGGTACCCGATCCACCCATACGCCCGGAGGGCCGCAAGCTTTTCCACGGTAAACTTAGCGTCAAAAATTCAAAATAAATTCCTCTTCCTTCGGGCCTTGCTACTAGAAACTCCTGCGTAGAAGAAACGATAGCCCATGGTCGTCAAAGATACACGTTAGACACGGGTTATGATCGCGGGAGAAGCGTGCGTGCGCGCTGGTAAGGAACCAAGAAAGCCGCGAGTCCTTTTTGATCGTGCGATCCGTGCTCCAGAGAGGATCTGGCAACAACGGCCGGAGGAGTGATCTTGCGGGAGCAGTGGCCACGCGAGAGGAGACGGAGGAACGAAGGAGGCGAGTACGCGAAGCGGCACCGTCGAAGAAGGACGGATGGTTTTGAGAGCTGAGGGCGGCGCGAGGCAAGGGGAACAAAAACGGCGGGACGGTAGGCCTGGTCCAGTGGCCGTAAAACTCGTTTGGTACTCGAGGAATACCTCGCGCTAAACTTTCGAACTTCCGCCCTCGGAAGAGCTTTCGTCTACTTTCGGTGTATTCCGATGATACCCGCCTGGTGAACACCTCACGGCCACAGGCTCGTAGAACCTCGACGGAGGCCCAGTACGGCGAACTTCCCGAGGACGAACGTATCGCACCGTGGAACACAGTACGATGCGCTGGAAGAAGTAAGATGCGGTGTTTCGTGCACGATAATATTCGTCCACGTGTTGTACCACAAAGAGGACTATCTTGTTTGCTATTCGCCGCTTAGAGACCGCTACGATATTCCTCCTGTCCCGTGATACTCGTCGAAGGTGAGAGTTCCTTGATATTTCGTTGCGTCTCGCGAGAGAAAAGGAGACGGGCCGTTGATCGGCGATGGTAAAGTTTGGACGTGGCCAGATATAATGCGCGTGTCGGCCAATTCCGCGGATTGTAATATTTGCCGACGTTTCTGGCGAATTTTGTTCGATGGCCGTCCGTGTTGATTTTCTCGAATGCGAAGGAAGGACGGCGTCGAGCGAGTAAATTGAAAACAAACAGCGTATTATTGTCGTAATCGCTTCAATGTTACACTTGTCAGAGCAAGTGATGTTACATTTGTCTAGAGTCTCGTTAATGAATCCTCGTTGGATGTAATTTATAATTTTAGTTGCTCAATTTATTTACGGCCTATGAATTGGAACTACGGAATTTGTAAATTTGTTTTAAATATCTTAAGAGTGATTCATCGAGTTTTTAAAAAACCAAAAATAGTTAGGTAAAAAATATATCTTTGTCCAGAGAGTTTTGTATAGCCGGGGTTTATATAGCTTTAAAAAAAATTATATATATATATATATATATATACATCTAATTACAATCAATGCTGCTTATTGAAATATTGGTGAAAAGCGCATTTAGTTATATTACATTTATGGGGACGCATCTGTATATAATGAGCAGAGATTGTCAAGCCACGCAAACGATATAATAACCACCTTTTACAAACATCATATAAAGGGTGGGAAAAGCACATACCCTTATATAATACGTAATCCGCCTATTTTTCTTGCATTTTGATTGAAAATTGTACACTAAATAATTAAATAACCGTTATTTATTCTACCAAAATTCACTAAAATGAAAACCATTTCTATCTTCAACAAAGATAACACAATATTATAAACCTTTTCCATTTCATAATGTCTTTTATTTTACATTATACTTATCAATATAAGTTGTTAATGACAAAAATAGACATTTCATTTATATTTGACTTTTTGGTATCACTAACTTGCTCATCACACATACTATCACATTCACGTGTAATCTCAGATTCGTGATTAGTATTGATAAAAAATCATTTATTTACAATCTCGAAGAAAGCAAGAACGCTACTAATATATTCCGCTAGGACATTTTTTCAACCTTGTGACTCGCATTAGACATGTCTGCCCTTGCTTACCTCAAATTTATTGAAAAAATCGGATAAGCGTTTTATTCTCAAAGTGAACGATAAAATTGGGGGTTTAAAACCGGCGATATCCTCCCGCGACTCCTGGCAAGCATGACGCGAGGCTGATGCAGGAGAAAGAAGGTAGAGCCGGCATAATGTCGGAGCGTTAATAAATCGTTAGGCTAACGAGCGGGTAAGGAGGATAGGTGGGAGGGGGGAGGGCCTTCGGCGGATGGGTTTTTAATCGAATCATAGCGTCGGGGTACGGGAAAATCCAGAGAGGACAAATGACCACCGATTGCAGCATCCCCCCGGCGCGATTCGCGGGCGCAATCAACGCGTGACGCGTTTGAAAACTACAAAACCCGAGACTAATTAAAAGGGAATCAGGCGGCAACGGCCTGGACTCAAAATTCCGTGCGATCGGGAGGATCGAGCCGCCCCAGGCTCGTACCTGGCGCAAATCAAATATTAATCGTGTAATTAGCGGCAATTGTGCGTTAATCGGTTTCGCTGCATTTTTTTCCCACCCCCGACGGAGTGCGCATTATATCGCCCCGGAAAACATTCGGTCCTGATGATGCGGCCGGTGTCATCGTTCGTGGATTTCTATCTATCTCGCGGGCCCATTAATTTCGGATTATCGCAAATTGCTGGCGCTGCGGACGGTGCGAGGGACCTTTGCAATCGACCATTTGCGCAAGCCGCGCGACAAAAGATAGTATGAAAATGCTCTCCCCGGAATTGGAGAAAAACCATGCGCGGTTATTTGTAAAGTGCGGACGCGATGAGATTGCAAATACGGTTTTCGAGTTAATTAGTATTGGGCGTGCAACAAGGAGATTTGATTATCCCTTATTATGCCATCTGCTAGTTATTGTTTACTTTGCTTCGTTGGCGTTGTATTTATTATTATTTTATTTAATCTTGAATTCGAGGAGTAGGCACGTGTACGTGTGGAATATTTTTAATGGATATGTAAAGCGTGGTATATACGATCTGTATACCATAATTCGAAAATCTCTTAAGTAAATTAAATTACAGATTTCATTCTTTTAATGTAAATCGTGTCTGCCGTGAAAGAATTTCACGAATCGAAAATCAATCTGAGAATCAATCGATTTCATGAATCTCTGATAAATTATACTACTAAATATCCTTTGCATCCGCGTACGTCAGTTCCATAGTCTTACTCGTCAAACGTAACATAAGATTCGTGTCTATTCCAATATATATGAATAGTAATATATGATGCAATAAGTAGCTTCTTGCAAGTGTTTACATTACATGAACATAGCGGTTTCCTTTGCTTTGTGTTAATCTCATTTCCTTTTAAAACACGTAATTTATTATCCAACTTTTATAATTTATTTTTATTTGTCAGCGTTAATCCTAATTATTAAGAAATTCTCTCTTTAACGTCGAAACTTAAGCGTTAATCAGGTGTTTTGGCAAATTAAAAATATTAGCTTGTTCAATAAGTATGCGAAGCGCCATATATTCGTCAGCAGTAGAATTAAGACTTCGACGTATCATTCTAATATTCCACGTTTCATAGGAAACTCAACCTCAATTTCAATATTTCTTTGCAATATTTTAAATAAAGTTTTGGCTTTTAAAAAATTGTGTGCACAGTGGGATTAGCAACAAAAACACATTCGAACACAACTTCTGTCAGCAACATCTGGAACGTTTTTTAACTTTTAAAGTCATTTCTACAACTTTAAATTCGTTTTCTGATTATCGCTCCGTGAACTTAATGAACAATCTAGTAATTCCGAAAGAACAGTTAATCGTTTTGGTCTGTGAACGGGTTCAAGACGATGTACTGTCATGGTTCTGAAGTGTGAAAATTTATGTACACTTTGTAATCCAGAGAACATGGCAAGCAGAGCCGTTAACGTAGGAGCGGCACCAGGTGCAGCGGGGGTGCCCGGCGAGGCGGGTCTGGCCGGCGTACCCAGACTCCTCGAAGATCTCGCAAGGTTGTCGGAGGATAAGGACACCGCCGATATTGTTTTTCTGCTTGGAAGAGACGAAACGCCGGTTTATGCTCACAGAATCATACTGCAAGCAAGGTAAAAAGTTTCCCATCTTCCGCTACTTGCCTTGGTTCTGATACGTAAGTTCGATAAACTTGATGTTCCGTGCCCCAGACATGTGTATTGTGAGAGAGGATACTATAAAACTTGAAACGTGTCGTTCTTATTTTTATCTTTAAAGTTATTGAAATCCTTCAAGAAGAAAAATGCATATTATTTTGAACCGGAATTGAGCTGTATATACGTACATATACAGGCTTTTCAGGCTTACCTTTAACGTTGGAATTTTGCATAAATGATATACTCTTGTGCACCCAAGAATAGTTGCGCCAACCTTTTTTCACGATAGTAAATAAACATAGCTTTTCATAATTTGATTAGTACCTATAGTAATACAAATGTAGTTATGGCGGTGGACTGCCAATTTACTATTGATAAGACGTATGATAACTGCATTAATGTCCTTATTGTATTTACTTTAGAACATTTGCATTAAATCATTTTGCAAATCAATATATTTGTTAGTACATTCCTTGTCAATTATTCAGTATTTTTTTTTACCAATGTACGAGTATCTTCTATTCATCATGTACCACAGAATATAGAAAAGAAGATAAATTTTTGCTTTAAAGTTTCGCTATACACTGAAACAATTTTCAAAACATAACGAGAAACTTACAATGTTAGTTATATCATTTAAAGAATATTCCAGGAATATTAATATAATATTTATGGATGTGTCTAAAACACCGTGTTCTGTCTTCTTTAAATTTCTTAATGGTTCTTTCCAAACGCACAGTAATTTGTGCCTTATTGGAGCCTTTATATATCGACCATTAAGTTATACGCATATTTTGCTCCAAATAATGAAGCTTGACTGCAAGAATCGAAGATAATTCTTGCGGTTGTCTATTCCCCACGGTCGTAATGCGACGTGGTGCATTAATGTTTCTTCGACTGATTTTATATAAAGTAAGTTAAACATGATTACTAATTATTAGCAATTTACACTCCGTGTTTTCTTTTTTAGAATTATTGTACGTGAAAACGTCCTCTGAATGAAAGATGAAACGTCATAGCAAACTATTATTCTGTTTACTATCGTCATTTATTCGATTATAGACCAAATAAACCCTACATTATTGTTTAAACTCGAGTTATAATTGATAAAGAAGCATATGGTCACTGCACAAAGACGCAAAATTGAATCAAAATCGACATTGGCCCTTTCGCGTATGTTGCTTATTAGATAATTAGATCCACTCCTGCGTTTTTAGTGTAGGCGTTGAATGAAATTTAGCGCTAAAAACTTTATCGACCGTAACAAGATAATTTTTATCCCTGCTTACTTTCTCTCTGCGTCTACCCCGCGGGAATACAAACAACCACCGTGTATTTCTCCAGAAGGCGGAAAAACCCAGCCGTTAATTCCGTCGGGCGAGCTAGTACGCTACACCCTGGGACCTTAATTGTTAATCGTAATTTATATTAAAACGATAGCAGCTATCTTCCCGATCGTACGCCGACGAGCGAAGATTTCCTCCGAGGTTTCGCGCGGCTGCGAACGTATGTAAAATCGCGCGAGGGGATAAATGGACGGAGACATGTATTAAATGGAAAAAGCGGGGGAGAAGTAGCGTGTGAGATGGAGAAAGCGAGGAGATATGTACTTACCTCCAATGTATATTTACGGGCCATAAAGGCGTGTAACGTGGACAATGAGTATTGATGTGTTCTCGAAAGTGCGAAATTAATATCGGCCGGTAAAATATTACTGCCTGATATCGGCACATATCTCGTCACAGACGTACGAATGTCTAGCGTCGATAACGTTCGAATATTATGGACGATTCGCGGATATATTGAAACGACGTTTTATTTTAAGACGGTATATTAACGTAAAAATGAATTACACGTTAAAAGAAAATATTTATTATGTATATTGCTGACAAATTACGTGAAACTGGGAACAAAATGAAGATTTTAACAGAGTCAAAAATTACTTACTATAGCGGTTCTTACAAGAAATCTGTAGCTCTAACTCAGCTTTAGTTTTTCAAAGCGAAAGATTGAATGTTTTTACTGCACTACTATTTTTGTTACAAGTTCACGAAATATTGTTTAACTATTGCAAGCATTGACAATGTTGTGTTGGGAGAATTTACTCGTTTTAAAAACGCCCGAATTTTTAAAATAAAATATAGTATGTAACAATAAACTGAGAAAATTATGATTAATTGTGCATATTTTTATTGCCAAATTTCTATTGGTTGAATAATACAACGTTTTTAATTCGATCTATAACAGTCACGTTTGCATATCGTACAATTAGAAAATTATTGATGAATAATGCAAATCGTTAAATAACCCATAGCAGCACTCTGACGAGAAAGTAATGGTAAACAAGAGGTTAAAGTGTCAGGTTATACGAGAAGTACGCGTATATCGCAAAGTTCATTTTACGTGTGTGCGTGATAGCCAAGTAGTGTCTTTATTACCCTGATCAGTCAGAGATCCACGACTCCCAGTTACTTAAGACTGGCTAAACTTACTTTATCGTAACAGCATTACAAAGTTTCTTCTCACTTCCGCAGAGTAAGAAAATAAAAGATCCGAGGATTTCTTCGGAATTACAAACGAAAGTAAGGGAACAGAAACGATAATTGGTTTAAATTTCCTAGGAAAAAAGTATTTAAACTGCTAGGTAAAACTTTTATAGCGTTAACTGTGTATCTATCTCTGGGCTCTGAGAATCTGGTTAATTGTTTACTTTTTGACTCCAGCTATTATTTTCATTTTGCTTGAAATTGGCAAACAGATTGAAATTGGCCAGCTTTAAATCTTAACATTCAGAGAGGTATTTTCTCTAAAAAAAAATGTAACAGATGCGACCAAAACCAAGGCGTTCTAATTGCGCCACGTAGTTTTAAGCAGCTGCGTTACAGCTTAACCATTAGGTGTATAGTAGTATTTCTTGAAAACCTCTTTACCATATTTTTCTACTATATTTCTCCCGTTCTAGCTAAACATTACATAGTAACTAATATAAAATTGCATTTTCATGGAATATCTTACATTTTCTTATTTTGAAACCATTTTTATTGAATTTAACAGATCAATCTTTAGGATAGAAGTTGTTCTTATTACTTTTATTTCATAACTTACTTTTTCTAAATAGATAAAAAATATATGTCTGCCAATAACAGTTAAAACCATCAGAGTCCTATTATCAGAAAATTTATGACAAACATTCTTTCTGATACCCTACTTTTTTTATGTAATATTTAAGCACCGGTCAAATTTGGCTTATAGATGCTACAGTAAGGGAAAGAATATTACGGCAGCAATTTCTTCCTTAACGCAGTAATCGTAAAGCACGGATTACCAGCGGCTCTGTGCAAGCATTATTTCCCTTTACTTCATTTCCTTTTTAAATATTTCCTAATCAGGATGGATTAAATAAAGTCTAACGAGCGTTAATTCGACAATCTTCCCCCGCAAAGCGTTAAGACTCGATTCCTTAGCACAGACTCAACGGCCCCTGGAGCCAAGATATGCATCGATCGTCCGGACGGTACCAAAAAAGAAATGAACCATTGTACAGATTATCATCGAACGCAGAGAAAAGCCGTCGAACGCTTTCGACACGATTGGTCGCGCCAAAGTCGGCGCCGGGGGATGAAATTTAATTAAAGGGCTCGGATTATCGCGAACAAATGAATCGATCAGACATTCTAATTAGTTGGACAATGAGCGAAGCACTCTCCTCCATAATTCGACCACGGCCCTGGATCTTTCATCGAGGAAATTCTAATTGTCGTAAGAAGGGATCGACCGATATTAGGGGGCAATATCCGAATGATGGTGCGCTCCGCGGGCAGGGCAGCCCTAATTGTAAAGTCAATTACGATATTTCCGCGAACCCTTTTGATATTGGCGCGAAAGGGAGCGGGCGGTCTCTTTGTCATCGGGCCTCCCTCCGTCCCTTTCTCTCATTGTCGACCTGAACCTCGGAAAATTAAGTTACGCATGCTCGTGACAGCCGTCCATGGGAGAAACGAATGGACAATACGCGACCGCACTCAAAACCCTGGACCGCACACTCCAGTCCCGTGAAAATCCTGACAGAATCATGGCCGTACCTGCAAAGCTGCTTCTTCATTATTTTATAACGCGCTTAGGAGGATAATGGTACGCGCGTCTACGGAAAAATCGCTTAAATAACTCGCACCCGACAATCCAACTTATTTCCTTTGGATCCAAATTGGGGAAATTGAACGGAATGGTAGATTTGCGTGATATTTTTAAAAAAGTGTAAAGCAAAGAGCAAACTATAAAAATGTACTGTAATGAGAGAACGAGTATAAGTTTTATCGATAAAGAAACTCTGTGGGAAGCAAATATTTTGTTAGATACAGTGTATACACAACGTTGAGAAGGACGGGTTAAAAAGGAAAAATATGTTAATTTGCGATTTGAAAATGCAGCTGGCTTAAAGAAGTCAAGTAGCATTGACTACTCGAAACAAGTTGCGAATGTTTCTTTAACGAACGTTTTCAATAAACTTCTCTATATAAGAATCCATCATAAAACTCTAGATTCTAGGCCAAACAAACTTAGCAACCCGTCCCGAGAATAACGTACAGAAAACGATCGTTTCGCTCTCAAGAAAAGCTCCCAAATGCGCATCTCTTGACGCAACCTTTGAAAAGATATAAAATATGTCATATCCAAAGTTCGAGTTTAAACTTTCCGGTACAGAATTCACAAGGCAAAATGGAGTCAGGTTTCTTTTTTGAAATCGAGCACAGGAGAACCGTTGCGAGGAACGTAGGTCGGTTAAAGCGTTTCGCGGTTTAGAATGGTACGCGGTACGAATTCGGCTCTCGTGCACCGGAAGCTAAGGCGGTTTTTGCGAGGGACATCGACGGAGCCGCCATATAATCGTACGCTTGGTCGTTAGTGACGGAGCTCGGAGCTACATTCAACCCTTACCGTCGCGAGACCAGGCAGTCCCGACCCTCGTTTCCCAGCTAGCACTGGCCCCTACCTCCCTGGCATCCCTTTTCCACGACCCTTTTTCCACGACGAGCGTCAGAATCCGCGCTACCACCCGCGTGACACCTCGTCGTCGCTAGCCTATTCTTTTCTCGCCGTCGTTCGCTGATATTTAGTTTTCTTTGGTTCCACCGTGGTATTTGCCCGTTATTAGAGAGCAGCTTCCGTTCTCGCTCTTTATTCTCCCATTTCTTTCTTCGTTTTTGTTATTCCTTCTTGCCTGTCTCGCGACTGTCGTGAGTACCAATAGCCAAGCTCTCTCTTTCTCTCTTTCTACCCTCTCTTCTCCTCCGTCTCTAGGGAAAAGTAGATTGAGTTTGACCACTTCTCGTTTGGTTTAGTTAGAACTAACCCACGTTAGAAGAGCTGTAATCTTCGTGTTTCCGAGTATATCGCGTGGGGTCAAGTGTTTTGCGAGAGCATGAATAATTGTTAAGAAGTCATAAGTTGTAATATTTGGATTTCCATAGACAAACGCAAGATTTTTTAAAGACATTGGAGGGTAGTCGCATGTTTGATTTAACCTGTAACCAAGTTGATATGATTTCGCGCACTTCGGATTTCCATTCACGAGCGTGTTTGTTAAGAATATTAAAATCCTGAAGAATTCCTACGGAGATAGAGATGCTCGGGGAAACTGTACTTTACTTTTGAGATTATTCTCACTCCCACGATGAGCCAGGCGATTACAATAGGCGCGATACAAAACGCGGATCTCGAGGACGGCATCTTCTGCACTCCGATATTTTCATTCAAATTTATGCGACTAGATCCGAACCTCTTCGCCTGGCCGTCAGATCCCCAGCACTTCCGAGTAGTACATGAAAGCAAAAGTCGGTGCCGCTTCGCCCTATTAAAAGCACGGCCGCGTGACAAATGAAAGTTCTTACGCGAGTGTGGGTTCGTCCACAGGCGCCGGGCTACGGGCGGAACGCGCGCGCACGCACACCGCGGCGTTTTTAATTTTTTGAGCGCTAGTTTTCTTCCACGACTTCGACGGCCGGGCTCCGTAAGTCGCCCGCGATTTTTCCGGCCTTCGAGCTTTTCCGCCAGCGGGGCACGAAGTTCGCCAGGGCGTATGTATAATATCAAAGCCGCTCGGGGCATACCTCTTCCATTTGCGCCCGGTCTTTGACAGATTTTCTTTTGATTCGATACGGATGGCGGTACGCTTTACGTGCTCACGGCTCATACAACGAGCCACGGTAGTTCCAGAACAGGGGCCGGCCCTTTTTTGCCGCCGACTTCTGAGGCCGTCGCAACGCCTAAGACCGGCGCTCGGCGTCGCCGTGAGTCATCACAATCGGCGTCGTCGACGACTGCCACCGTGAAAGCGACATTTAACGACCCGACCATTTTTGCTACCCCGATCTCAGACTTCCTCGCCATTGCGTGTCCTACCTACCAACCCCCATTCCTCCCACCTACCCCCGCCCCTCCCCTCCCCTCCCCCCCGCCCCTCCTGCCCCGCCCAAGCCTTCCTGAATGTCTTTAATTGAAAAAGACACGGGGCTGCTCCCGCCTCGTTCTTCCTCTGACAATTATCGGAAGGCGTTTCAGCGCGCAAATTTAATTTCGATTCACCGACGAAAGCGGGAGCCGGAGCCGGTCTGGAATATTTCGCCTTGCGTTCGTGCAAACAAAATTCGCTCGGCCGGGCTTGCCTACGCGCTTTGGATTTTTCACAGAATATCCGCGCGCGGTAGTTCCTTTTTCCGCTTTGGCAAGATAATTAAGCTCGGCCAGGGTGGACTAACGAGAACGTGTTTCTAACCCATTTTACGATCCAGCTCGCTCGTCCCGCCGTTTTCTTACCGACGATGGGCCACTGTATTCTGTTAGCGTTGAGAAATTATCGTATTATCATAGTGGATTTTGATGTCCTACGATTGGCTTTGGTGACGATGTGTTTCTTTAGTAATGCACGTTTTTATGCGTTTAGTAGGAGTTGTGAAGATAGAGATAAGGGATTTCATCTACCTTGTTTTTCCTCGAGAATGTTGCCGAAAGACGTTTTGATGCGGGAATTTACCTTCGATTTCGCATGTAATTGAATACAGAATAGAATTATTACACGTTATATGTATGGGAACAAAATTTGTGTGATCTTAGCTACTTCTGTTTTTTTATAGAGTTATATATTAACAGATGATGGAATTTAACCCTTTTCAGCCCAATGATGCCGTTTGGCATCATCCGTATAATCTGATTCTACTAATCAAGTATATCTAAATCGTTTTTCTTCAAAACTTAATTTTCTTACTAAAAAAGAATAATTTGGGCTGGAAAGGGTTAACTTTCTCATAACGTCGTTTTCTTCTGTCGCACCGCATTTCTGTATCTATTTAATTCAAAAATATAAAAAGCTATATCCGTGTACGTTTTTTAAAGTCATTATCGATAGATATAGCAACCCTCGCGCATAATTTTAATATTATGTATGAATAATATTAATAACCGGTTCGGAGTAGTTCGCTTTAAGCTCGTACATGGAAAATTGATCGTCTTTCTCGATTGCCAGTGAACTGATTACTTACCGACGAGCTTATATCTCAACAAATCATTGCACTAAATATTAAAACCACTTCTAGTATTTAATAATTCATACATTCTGATCATCGGATTTTTACATTGAGCTCCTAACCGCATTTGATTCAAAAAATCACACGAGCGCGCAAGCCTTTGCCGTATTCCAACCACATTTAGCAAATGTCTTAAGGCGCAAACACAATTTTGCGTTATCCCGTGAGCGAAATGAAGTATCGGTCCGCAATATCCGCCACACGCCTGTAAGAAAAGAATATCCATTTCATCAGAGATCGGCATGAATTCTATCCGAACTCAAAGATTTGTGCATCGCTACTTTTTCGTGATCTCGAACAGTGACAGCGACCGGCGCGACGGGAGATGGGAAATGTACCTTTTCGATTTTGCAACAATGCGCGTAGTCGAGGTGAGACAATGCTGAGCGGGTGCTTTTAAGGTATTGATATCGAAAGTGTCAGACCGTATCACCGATAAGTCAGGAACCCGTTCCCCGTTCGCCTACGAGGATGCGAGGCGAGAAAAAGCACGAGTCGAGCATCCTCCCAATGGGTCATGGGGAATCCGACTCCCTCCTGAAGCACTAGGAAAGATTCGTTCCGCGCCTCCTATTTTCTTCCCTACCGCAGGGAAACGGAAGATGAGAGTTTTTGAAGGTTGCCATTAATTTCTGGAGGAGCAGAAACTAAAGCCTCCGACCGCCGCAACGGCGTATGTTAGTTACGTACACTCCCGCGGCAACCGTGCTTCCTGACGAAGTCAATTAAGTTCTTTTGTGACGAGGAACACCGGCAGAAGTAGTGGTGGCGACGAGAGCTGGAATAGGCCAGGCCTTCGTTATAAAAGCCCCGCCCGTGGAACACGTTTATACGCCTCGCAAAAGTCACGGTGCGGTAGGGCAAAGGACAGAAGGTCGGACCTCCGCTAGGAAAATTACGGATTCGAGTCTTACCCTATCACCTTTGTTTCTTTTTATGGGATACGTATAGGCACTTGCAGAACAAATGATTCAGCGCACCTGTTAGGCGTCAAATTTTGAAGTAAGGTAAAAGCACCAGTAGTCGACACTGTACCAGTACTTGATGGTTTTTTGGAAAATGGATATAAGGGAATCACGGGCTGGAATGCATCAAGGATTATTAGTTAATATAGTGTTGATCTTTAGCTGCTTAATTGCGAACCGTTGCGCATAGTCAGCCATTGAGAAGTGTTATAGCGACCGGTTAATCAAAGCCGTGCACAACTCTTACGATTTTTGCCTATTTTCTTACGTAGATCGTGAAAAGCTTGATTGAAATGTAAGTATTGCAAGTTTGTATTGTTTACATTACCAGGACTAGTTAATTAATTGGTTTTTCTCCCTGTGTCAAATAACGAAGCCAATTTTAATTTTAGAAAAAGAAAACATTTTTTTATAGCTGGATTTAGGAATAAATACTTGTTATATAATAGAAAAACAGTTTGTGCAGCGACTACTAATCATAAATTTTCCATAAAGTGAACTTAGCTCGAGCTGTGTGAACGAATAGGCAAAAACTTCTTGAAAATGTCAACTACTGGTACCTTTATCTTAAATGATTTGTCTAATGCTAATGAATTTAATACAGTTAACAAGGAGCGAGTGAAAAAATAGAATGGGAGAAAGGACAGAGGTCGAATTCTCGTGGAAGATTACGGATTTAAGTTTTACTCTGTCAGCTTTGTGCCTTCATCGGGAATATGTATGTCTGTAGAATCAGTAATTTAGCACAGGCCTTAAATAACGACTTGTAAAATCAATGACTATGATGCAGATATAAGGAAATTGAATGGACTTAACAATGAGTAGTTCAGAGAATATTCCCTCGGAGAAGACAGAAGCACGAATCTTTACGCATAAAATACGAATATTACTCCATCGCTATTGGGTCTTCTTGTGATATATGTATATTTGTTAAATTAAAGATTATGGATACATTATACATAGCAAAAAATACGGTAAATATTTATTAGGTATATCTCCTAAAAATTATAGTTATAGAGCCTAAAAAACAAGTATTGATTTGGATAGTCATACATGGGACAGAAAATTAGACCTTGATGCGAAAAATATAGATACGAGTCTTGCCATATCATTGTTCCTTCACATTGTTTAAATAATAGTTTCTACGTTAAATGACTCCAATGTTTATTGTTTAAAAAATGAACGAAATGTGCAACAAGCAATTAAAACAGTAGAACGACGTAATGAATAGAAATTCATATTCCTGTGCTAAAAATCCGGATTTCAATCGCACCTATTATTCCACGTTTATTTTGTATTATTCGTATATTATAGATCCAAAAAGCTAGGGCCCGCTTTAAAATCCTAATTGTAGTATAAATACTCGTCGAAGTCGATATCAAAAATTACACCAATCAATGACAAAGATTTTACAGCCTCCAAATCGTGTTTTCTCACAACGCATCAATCGAGAATTTCGAAGAAACCCATTTCATTCATGTATTTCCTCAGGTGCAAGAATTTCACAGCCGCGAAGAGGATCGGCACGCCCGGAAATCCAACGCCAGTTCGCATGGCGCATGCACATCCGGAAACGTTTCGACAGTTCATCCATTACATTTACACAGGGAAGGTAAGGGAACGATAGGATTTTTAGTAGTGGTTTACGATGAAGGAAGGTTAATGTATAAATTGATGGTTTATACTAGATATACATTCATTAATATAAAATGAAATAAGTAATTTCGATAGAAATACTTGCTTCAGGAATTTATTGCTCTTTAAAAAAATGCAAGGTCAAATCTAAATTATTATTTTAATATTTTTGAAATGAAATGATTTGTCCACATCGAAACCGTTTTTGATACATATTTTCCGACACAATATTCTTTTTATACGAATCCGGCACAAATTGGTTTGTTATCCGGATCAATTTTTCTCGGTGAAAGCAGCAAAGCATAAAATGGCAAACAAGGCGTAAAGTGCCTGTTATTAGAGTTTGTTTCAAATCGCGTTAAATGCGCGAATGATCATCTATATGGCAGATTCTTATATGGCTCCTGAAAACTTATGCTCACGTGCCTTATTAACGGAAAAAAACGAAACGAGCAAAGTTCACGCCAATGTCGTTACCAGCGTATAAACTTGACCGTGAAGTTTTATTAATGCTTTATAATATTATCATCGCTTTAATCCCTCGGTAGATCATGCTACAGGACAGCGGTATCTTCGAAATGTTGGGGCTTGCTCAGGAACTTGGCGTCGAGGAACTTTGGAGAAGTTGCGAGGAACATGTCTCCGCTACTCTCAGCCCTGGTAACGCTTGTGCTCTTTTGACTGCGGCCTTGGATGCTCAGGAGCGGGTTCCTGGTAAGTTACACATCAGAAACTATCGAGGGTTACACAGTAGACTTACGACATAATGCAATTAGTTGCGAGTGAATAATTTCATTGGAAATCGATGTCGGTTGTTAATAAACTTTGCAACCTGCCGTGGCTAAACTTAGGTGGTTCTAAGTATTGTCGACGGTTTCCCCCACGTGTACATGTTTATTTACGATACATATTACTGAATTAGTGACAGGATGTTTTCGAGAAATACATGGGAAAAAGCGTAGGATCAACGATCAGTATTTATTACAATTGAATATTATAATATTATTGTTTGACTTCATTTATACAATTATAGAGAAATTAAACGTATCTTATAAAATAATATTATTACACGATTTATTCGTTAAATACTGTGATGTGTGATGCGCGTGTGTGTTTTAACTCGCATTTTCGTTTTTATAACGTGTGTATTCATTAATACACTTTTACGAAGTGGGACATGTGTCATTATTTCGTGACCAAGTATCGGATTCTGGTTATGTAACGTATTTTACATTGACAAAGTAACGTAAAGGTAAATATTTTTATGCAAACTTGAATTTTGAATGAAATTTTATTTATAATCAAACGTTTTTGATGAAGTTATTGACAATAAAAAAAACATTCGAATATACGCATCGTCTTCAGTATTTTCTGTGTGATATTGAAATTTTACATCCTGTCAAGGGGTTATGTAATTAACGGATATTATATTCTTGGAAAATATACCGTCTATTACATTCTTCTTTGCATTCACACTTATGTCGATATTTGTTTCGTATTTATGTTTGCCATTGATACCGTATTAGCACATGACGATCTTGTTTCTCTTTTTAAATGAAATGTAACATTGGAATAATATTGCCAATACAAAACTTTTTTTATTTTGTTGTAAAATCCTAATTCAATTTATAATGAACTGCCAGAAATTTTAAAAAAATAAATACTGCACAATCTGCAAAGAAGTTTAACCTGTTTTATGCAGTAATACATATCCCGCTGATAAAGAAGAAAACTGGATGTGTATTTGCATAATAAGTTGCCAGTGCAAACGAATAGTTCTGGATATTAACATGTATTTGGCCTCAATTAATTGATTCGCAAGAATAGTGCTAATTTCCTCAAAGAGCAAGAAATAAGATATATTTGATATACAACTTTGCTTTCACCGGTTTTTTTTCCGAAATCAAGGGTTTATTGTAAGAAACTGGTTATACATTTATGATTCAAAGTGTTGTTCATCATTAGCAACAGCGGCAGCAAAGTTGTGCACCTAATATATCGAATCGATGTGGATATTCATCCACTCATTCAAACATTGCGAAACGTGAATATAAAATAACATAGACGAATTTGTCTTACAGTTTTCACCACATTTCTTCATATTTATTTGAAAGATATTTCGAGTATAGATATAGAAGTACATCCCGATAATTCTCTTCGAAAAGTGAAAATAAGGTATGGAAAATCTATTTATCTGAAACAAAACGTTTGAATAGCAGGAATATAATATGCAAAACCAAATATTTAGTTACCTCTACTATAAATAAACTTTAATTTGATTTTGTATCATAGTTGCATTAGAATATTAAAGACAGTTTGAATTTCGAAGATACCGTTGAATTGAAAAAGATTTTTCGGCCACAATAAAATGTACTTCATTTGTGCATATTTTGCATCGCATTTTTCATGTCTTGCACATACATACCAAGCAGGAAGAAAAAAAATACAAACCGAAAAAATGAAAAAAAGAAGTAAAGAAGAAAAAAATACAACCTATTGTAAGATATGTAGAGAAAAAAAGCAATATCGAGTTATATTCGATATCGAATTGCAAGGATTTAGTACAATTTATCGAGCGGTCAGAGTACAATGACCTAATGAATGGAAACAGAGCAGCTATGTGAGTTTGGAAAATCATTCGTTATGAATTCAGAAACACACGTAAGGAAAACTATTCAACATGAGCTGTCAATGTGTGTATACGTGTGAAATTAATGTGTTATAAATATGTGTATATTTAAAAATTATTCATACATTTTTAGAAAACTTCTGCACTTTTAGTCAGATAATCGTTTAGTATACTCTTATCTTGTACTAATTTTTTTTTTTTCGTAAAATTTTATGAAATGTCTCACGACTCATACAAGCTATTTAAACTTCTGTATAGAATTACAGTGGTGTAGTGGATAGAAGCTTGGACTTCTATGCAGACTGGTTTTTTAACATGATATATATACTGATGGTTCGGAATCAACTTGAAACATTAGGTCCTCTTGAACATAATAACTTTGGCAGTCGGCGCCATACATGATTTAGAAAAAGGTGCTATATTTAACAGAATAACAAAGTAATAAAATAATATCGTGTGAGTATGTCGAAATTTATTTCTCAATTACCTTCAAGTACCAGCTGCAGCTAAGGTAGTGCGCCTGGTACAGTTGCTATGAAGGCAGCACTTTCCAAGTCTGTGTTACCGTAATAATGATACTAAACATATTCATGGTACGAATTCTATTCTACCAAGGTTGATAAGATAGCATTGATCTATTTCCCGAATTTAAAATTGCATTAATGCACCTAACATAGTTCTTAAACTGTGAATTTCGTTCTAAAATAAAAAACTATATTAGAGGTTAAAGCGAATAAAATCAATGTAGTCTAAAACTTTATAGAAACGATTGATAATAGGTCTGTGAAAATATATTTTAAAGAGATATTAATAAACAATATCTTTGCTTATTGTATTTTAATTCAGTAATGTATTTGCACGGACTTTTATTTCTCAGAAAAAGAAAAACAACACAACTTCTTTTTTATTCGTATTCTCCTGATATTCCATGACTAGTATATGTTTACAATTTAAAATCATCTGAGTTCGAAGATTTACGTATTTTGTACATTTTGCTAAATTTTAATGTTGGCACCTATGCGCTTGATTTTAAGAGTTGGTACTACTAAGCCGCCATATTTTCCGGCATCTCGCTGTTCTGAACATAAACGCATTCATTAGGCGTTACACGTCAATTTTTGCAAAACATCACAAAAATGTCGTACAAGGGTCCGCAAAAGGTGCAAAAGGTGATGGTACAGCCCATCAACCTTATATTTCGATATTTGCAAAACCGCTCGCGGGTGCAAGTCTGGCTGTTCGAGAATATAAATCTACGAATAGAGGGTCACATCGTCGGGTTCGACGAGTACATGAACCTGGTTTTGGACGACGCCGAGGAATATCATATGAAGACTAAGAACAGGAAACCATTAGGACGTATAATGCTGAAGGGCGACAACATCACCTTAATACAGAACACGAATCCTGGTGCCAATTAAGGCCGGCAGAGATAACCTCAAAAATTCGAGCGGGACGGCAGTAAACGTGACCTTGCCTGTGATTTTAACACGCTCGATTATGTGTGGGAACTCTGTCGATGAGAAGTGACTTATTGGAACACTCAAAGATCAAGTTCGAGGTTTTACTTCCGAAAATGATATTCTGTGCGATTACAGGGCATTCAGATCGATTGCATGGATCGTTGATTGCTCTATAATGTAACTTAACGTAAATAACGTAAATGCAATGTAACATTGAAAAAGTTGTCACAGGAAAGTAATCGGCTTGGTATCTTTCCATTGTAGCAAATATTGGAGCATGTATTTTGCACATACTTATATTCATACAACATACTATAAGGAAATTTAGTACATTGGACGATGGATATCAGATAGTCGTTGACTTCTTTTTAGTTATACACAATGTAAACTTCTGTAAGTCATTCTCCATTTCGGTATTTTGTAAGAACGATATCTGTACATATTGTACGAAGTAACTCAAAGACATGAAACACTGTACAACCATGTAGATGACAAGTTTATTAAATATTTTTTAATTAAGACATGTGTTTTATTATTTTTAATCACGTACACATTATACATCATGTTATTAATTAAAGCACTTTAAAATATATACCGTATTTAACTTTTTTATTATAGTCTGTTTTAACAGATAAACAAGTAGTATAGTGAAACATGTTAAATTTGGTATTAAAAACATGCGTGTGTCTTATATGAGCAAAGTGTTTCTTTAAAAGTGAAATATAAGGTGGAAGATTGTCATTAATCACCAAATGCAATGGACACGCAATAACAAAAATATTGAATCTATAATCACAGGTATTACGATAAATTCTTAGATATAGATTAACATACAAATGTACATTATAATGCTATTGCAATTATTAGCAAACATATGATACATATGTATTTTATGATACAATAATGGCTACATAAGAATGAATATGCACACCTTTTGTTGATAAGCAGTATTATCTTTAATGTGCAAAAATATGCTTCTTGTCATCAAATAGTTTACACTATCAAAACTATAATGTCTTATGAATATGGAGACTGTCAATTAAAACGTTTTGCACTACAATATTCAAGAAAGTACAGTGGAAATTGTAATATGTATCATCTTGCTTTTTTAGGTGGTAAAGGAGCTTGCTCATCCTTCATAGAAAGATGTTTTGCCTATATCGGAGAAAATGCAGCAGATACTGTGAAGACTACTGCCTTCTGCAATCTGCCAAAGGAAGCACTGGTAAAGCTCATATCCTCCGATTATCTTGGCCTAGAAGAGGAAGATGTTTGGCGAGCGGTGCTGAACTGGGCCAAATATCAGGTTCTCCCTTTGAAAAATTTATTCCGTTTCCGAGTACTTCGAATCCGTTAAATTCCAAGAAGGCTGAACGCTCTGACGTATGTTGTGCAAGGTCCTAGACCTTATGTCGCATACGATTATTACCGGGTGCTTGGGTCCTTAGGTTCTTGGATCGGAATTTAGAATTACGAGTTAAGGAACACTTAACCGTACGGACCACGCTCCTAGGCAGGGGTGACGCAGCCCACTCAGCATTGGACAGAGGAGGAACGCGTGAGGGTTTGCCAGCATTTATCCGGGGTGATAAATCACGTTCGCCTGTTACTGATCGACAGCCAGGTCTTCGCAGAAGAGGTAGAGCCAACCGGAGCAGTGCCGATAGAACTGTCCTTGGAGAGGTACGAATTTTTCAATCCCGATCGATCGAGCGGCTCGAAATTCGTAAGGTACGCTTTAGCAGAGAATTTCGCTCTTCTTGGAGGCTTTCGATCTTGACCTTTTGTCTTAGGTATAGGTATGCGGCATTGCCAAACAAGTACGCGGAGATCTGCTCGGATAAGCGTTTACAGCCGCGAGTCAGTCCGTTTCTCTTCCCTGGATCACAGATACTTTCGAGAGACAAGATGGGATTTCAGTGTCTTTTGAATCAATGGTATGGTGTGCCAAAGCAGAGTTGGCGTTTGGTCTATAGGTAAATGAACTACATATAAGAACTTATATTGTTCTTGATATAAAAGCTACTTCAATAATAGACAATGACTCATTTATAATTTCTCATAAAAGTTTT
The DNA here is from genome assembly GCA_038496175.1 of Ampulex compressa. Classification (NCBI taxonomy): domain Eukaryota; kingdom Metazoa; phylum Arthropoda; class Insecta; order Hymenoptera; family Ampulicidae; genus Ampulex; species Ampulex compressa. The sequence continues at coordinate 69,490 of JBCFXI010000527.1, forward strand.
TGGATTCGTGCTTATTAACTGCCATTTCTCCATTGCGTATTTATAATACATATATTACTCTATTAGAATTTTGTGAGACTACTATACTTCATTCTAAACAAGAAAGTGCTGTTATTTTAACACGTCATTAGTTATGAACCAATTAAATATTCCTGAAATTACCGATTAAACATCTTATGATTGTAAAATGAAGAAATACAAGCGTTTTAATGTTACTGTTAGTTTACTGTAAAAAAAAGTATATTGAGGAGCTACGGTGGTGTAGTAGATAGAGGCTCAGATTGTCACGCGGCAGACCCGAGTTTGAATCCTGCCCATCACCTCTAGTTTTTCTGTGTGATATGTATACTGTAGCTCTGGTGGTTTGGAATCCAACTTAAACAGTAGGTCCTAGGCCAAATGAACCTCAGCAATCGGAGCTGAAAAATGAATTTAAAAAAAGAAAGTATATTCTGTATCCTTAGGTATTTAAATATTCTGATTTAATTTCGTGTCTTATCTTTTATTATATATTTATATCATTATGCTTTATAATAAAATTACGTATTGAAAATATCCGCAGATTCAGTTTTAATATGTATTAATATCTTGTCAAACATTATATTGACTTACGGTTTATGTAATTACTTTTTGCATATCTCAAGTTAATCTGTTGAATTAAGAGTCTTTTAATCTTACTATTTCAGAGCCTCTAGTCACGGATACTCAGCGACAGCATTTCATCGTCATTGCGATACTGTCAGTCCAACATACGTGATAGCTCTGGTAAGTAAATTCACGGTGTTCGTTGGGCCTGCGAGAAACATGCACTAATCCATTTTTAGGGCACGCGTGGGGAAATATGTGGCGGTTTCAGTGATGTGCCATGGGGAAAAACCAATGCGAAAGGACAATACATTCCTTCCGATAAGGCCTTCCTGTTTACGTTAACGAATAACCAAGACGTACCTCCCACCAAATATGATATCGTGAAAAAACCATTTGCCATTTGCTATCATCCAGAGTAAGTTGCACTATTTAATAAATTGATCGAAAGTAACATTCGTTGATTGCATTCAGTAATGTCCTTTGATCATTTTAGCGTAGGTCCGATTTTCGGTGCTGGTGCGGATTTGCTAATCTCGAGTAACTGTAACGTCAATGTCGAGAGTTATAGCAATCTTCCACATAGTTACGACGGTGAGCATGCCTCGACCACGCTATTGATGGGGGACTATCACTTTTACGTAGTAGACTACGAGGTGTTTACACCGAGCCACCCTGTCGCAAAATCGAACCACTAAATCACCTTCCAGTGTCATACATAACAGAAAATAGATTCTGAATTTGTAAATATATATTCATTGAAATTTTCGAAATATCGAAGAGAATTTAGAAGAAAGCGTGAATACGCGTTACTTCGAGATATTTCTACTCCTACGAATCTATTCATGTAACTGTTTCCTATAATATATCAGTTTTAAGAGAGTGTGTTTCTAAATAAACTGCTGAATCTTATTTCCTCGTGTTCACCTGTCATTTTGTAGCCATACAGCAAATGTGACTTCGGAATTCCAGAAAACAGATTCAGGTTCGTACAGTATCAGTCATTTCGCATCCAGCGACTGTGGGACTATAATTCATATCTATGTAACTATAGCATATCATTGCAATATAACTATACTAGATCTATAGTATATAGTACAATTATAGTGTATAACTATAATGGATGCTCACGATTGTGTCCTATCTAATTTTTGAGCTATTATAGTTCCCTAGTACTATCACAGTGAACGATGAGATACTACAATGCATATCATATGAACCAACATGTACTTATCTATTGCGATACCGACACAAACAGAACCGTGGTAAGAGCTGTGTAGATAGAAACTCGGATTTCTATGCGGAAGCTCCGGGTTTCAATTATGTCCATCACCTTCTAACCAGACATCACCCAAACTATAGGTGTACTAGTTCGTTCACTAAGCCATGTTTAGTATTCACATTAGAAACCATCTTAGAGCTGTCGACATCGAAAATCAAACAGAACAAAAACACTTACTCGATATTCCTAACGCATTAAAGGTCGAATGATGTATAGAGATGCCGTGGCGCAATTTAGTAAATCGCGATAGTATTACCTACGATACTGGTGGATGGTAGTGCATGGGTTAGAGGAATATTAGCTTGCAATTAAAGACTCTACCAGCGGACAGAATTAAAGTATGCCACAGGATAAAACGTGTTTCGCATGTAGCGCCTCGGATATACTTCCCCATTAGCGCTGATCGGCAAGAAACATGTTAAATCACGCATTAAACACCGATACGAATCGTTAGCTTCGAAATCTAATCTGTATTACGGTGGTGCATTCGAAAGTAAACGTGAAATGTGAAAATCCAGTGAAAATGAGAACCACAGAATACATATCAAGCTATCGAAGATAGTTAGAACACGGATATAGTGAAGCGACATGATTATGTATAGACCCTCCTTCCCAGTGTACTGTGTGCACGGTGAGAACGATAGACTGTTTTTATTTATGAAGAAGGCGCTATTTGTATTTGTTTAAAGCAATTATTTATCATATCCGTAGATTAATACGTGTATTTAAAAGTACTCTGTACTATCTCCAACTGTACTTGTAGGCCATTAAAAAACGCAATGATTAATACAATATTTTTTGGTAAATCGTCGAATAAATATATTTACGTTTCTGATATCTGCTTGACTAAATATTCAAAGGAATGGTATATTACATAAAAATTGATACAAAGGTTATAAGATTTAAAAATTAGTTATTGTTTGTTACATTATACTCGTATGTATATTGAACACTTGTGGTGGCTAATTATGCTGATGATGCTTCTGAGCTTACAACGTTATTTCCTAACATTTCTTACCTGAATGTTTACAGTTTTTGCGATTACAGGTTCTGATATAGTTTGGAGTATGCACCGGGATTTATTCGATTACGATAAGGCACTGGTGAATGCTTTAGCAAATTCTATAAAAGAATTGCAGAGTATCGTTATTATTGTCATCATTATTAATTTTGAATGTGCTATGTAACAGGCATATTATTTTCAAACTTTTTTTTCGAGATTTTAGTTTATTTCGTTATCTAGTTTAATTTACACTATCTACATGTTTCTGGAATATAATTTAGTAATCTACAATGATAGAAATATGAGTGTAGGTGATGCGGATTTGTATTACATATGCGTTTTAATTCAGTCATATTTTTATTGATCAGAGCGTTGTATTAAAAAATTGATCATTTCTTTTTTGCCATTCATAAGCTCATGTACGAGATATGCTCGTGTAATATTTATACTCTTGCTCGACAGCGAGTTCCTTTTTTCACTTCGATGATACTCGATAATACTAATAAAAATGATTGCTCATAACTGAAAGCAAAATAGATGTAGCTCGTGTAAATGTAGGGCCCAGGATTGGATGGATATGTACTTACTTTACTTGTGAAATAGCACGAATTCATAGTTTAAAAGGGCGCGGTACCATTAAACTATGCGTTGGGAATTGTATTACACATCAATATATTTGCGTACAATTTCAGAAGTTTGCCGTTCGCCATTTAGTGGTATTAATGTTTTAGGGGATTACGTTATCTTTTACAGTATCGTAAAATATTTGATCTTTTATTATCTAGTAGCTATGTACAAGTAAGTACTTACTGGCCCGGGTCCCGCATGCGCAAACCTTGATTCATTATTTACACTTTTGCCCCTGCCTTATTGCTAACTGTTAAAATATTTCGGTATGCACGGAATGTTCTCACGTACGTGACCGACGTGTACGAACGAACGTAAGACACTCAATTAAATAGAACATACCTACGATTGCACGTGTCCGAAATTGGTAGCTAAATGCGATCAACAACATCGATAAAATAAAATACTGGCCTTTATTGACTACGTCGATGATCGTCCGATAACAAGTGTCTAAAGAAACATAATATCAGAAAATAATTAACAGCATTCCTTCGCTACGTAGCTTAACTTAAAATTATTTTCGAATACGCTCAATGCACCTAACGCGACTGATTATGGGAGAAAACATTAGGGCGTTAGCACGATATTTACAAGCAATATGTACACGAATGCCACTTATAATGTAACAAAATGTTCTGATTTTCGATCCAATAAAGAGAGTGCGTGACATGTAAAATCCGAAGCTTTATTTCTCTCTTAGACGCGCTGTGTCAGATTAAAGACGCAATAGGTACAAATGACGAGAGGCCGTTTTATAGCTTTCCAAAAAGCGCAATGTTTGAGAATTTGGATATCTATGAATACACTGTACCATCTCTTACGTTCGTGATTGTAGTCTGGCATTAACGAATCTATTCCGGAAATTTTTCTTCGTCCTTAGTTCGTAACAAAACCGACTGCAAATACGAACGTTGTTTCAGAGTAAATGATATAGATTTTTCAAAAAAAGTGTAAAGTTATTATGCATAGAAAAATATCGCGCTGTCATGTAAGTATAATATAAGATTTGTTTAGACCATTCTGATCATCAAAGTCTTCTTGCACAACTGATTTAATCCTATCTTTCGGTTTGATCGTTCAATTTGATATCTACAGACATGGAGAAAAATAGGAAGAAAGGAAAAACTATCTCTGTATCATTGAATCGAGTTATTATCAGTACTCGCATTTGAAGCTGGCTCTATACCATGCTAATTATTCCACGACTATTTCTTCCAAAATTACACACGTCTTATTATATACAGGCTTATTATATACAAATTATCCGACACGAGTTCTTTTTGCGAATACAATGAAACCTTCGTTATTCGAACGCCTATCCTTCAGACATTTTTTATTATCCGCAACTAGATTCACTGTCTGAACGGCGTGCATACTTCCCTCTTTATCGTAATACGCATATTCGACCCAGTGTACATCGATTACCGTAACCGAATTTTATTCGATCTAAGGCGACATATACACCCCGCGAACTGACGCATATCTGACACTAACACACTTTTACTCGCTCACAGTGCGAAAAGAAGAATCTCTCAGGCAGTCAAATACGTCAAAAACACACGTAACGTAGCTGCTAACAAGACACTCGATCTCCTTTCTTACAAATATACAAATATCCAAGCAGCAAATATAATCATTTAACATTTCCCACGTCCACTTATTCGTTCGAATAATGAAGGCCCTACCGTACAGAAAAACGCCCTTTCCACGCAAACGGGATGGACGGTCGATCGAGGGCCAGTGGCTCCGACCAGAGCCACTCGCGATCCCAAAAAGCCATCGACAGAGTCACGCGTACCTTCCTCGGCCGCGTGCTAAAAGCGAATCGGTGTTCGACCAGGCTAGACTTCTCCCGAGCGGATAAAACGGCCGGGAAAGTATCGTCCAACGAGATCGGTGCCTCGAGAAATTTCGGCACGTCCCTCTCCTCCAACGAGCCACGGTCCTTTATCCATCATCATCCTCCTTAGTTTTCAGTCCGTGGAATTCTCCCAGCATCCAACCCCCGATTCCAACCTTCTCTTTTTCATTTGCTTTCGAAAAAGGGAGACACGAGGTTCCGCTTTTTCGAGGTCGCAGACGCTCGAGCTGGTCGAGTATTGGGTAGGTGGCGAAGCCGCGGGGCTCGGCGACGGGGGCGTTTACATTGGCAGGCGTCGAAGGCCCCCGCAAAGATAAAGGGAGCCGGCGGCCGTTCTACACGTGTACGCCGGTTTGTAACGCGCGTTCCGAACACGTGCGCCCGGCGGTTTGACGTGTTTATCAGCCGGCGCGCCGCGGCTACCGCCGCATAGGCCGGGCTCGTTAATTAAAGCGAAGGAGGACTCTTGTTAGAGGCCGATCCGCTTTTGCGCAACCGTCCATCGATCGGAGGCGCCGGCGTCGATCGACCGGGGATTATTGGAGCGTCGAGGGATTTGCCGTGGTGGATGATAGAGGCGGTTTCACGCGGAAGATCCCGGTTAGAATACGCTCCCTCAACTCTGGAGGATTTCTCGTGCGATCTGTATACAGTGGCTCGGGAGGAATGTCAGAGCTGTTTGGCGGTAATGCGGTAATATTAGACCTGCAACTTTGCTTCCGGCGTTTTTGTATTGATTGCTTCAGCAGGAAGTAGCGGTTTTTCTTTGCGCGGGATTAGTACGCTGCATGAAAGGTGGGAGAGAGTAGTGGCCAACGATAGGCAATATTGAATTATAAATGTATAACCAGTTTTTTACGATAAAGCCTTGAATTTCGGAAAAAAACAGACGGAAGTAAAATTGTGCACCTAATACTAGAACTAAGGAAGTTGATAAAATCACAGGTTAGTAATTTCTTGGAAAAGTTTCGCAGACTTATGACGGTGTACTTTCTGAGAGTTTCTGTTTTGATCGCAATGTGGAAGATTATTATAGTGGATTATTGACTTCTTTTCTTTGTCCTCTTTCAAAGATACCCGTGGTGTCTTAATTATGTCCGAAAAGCTGTTGGTAGTTCAAGTGTTAATATACGTTGAATGGTTTTATCAATGCTATAGATTGCACGTAGAATACTTTGGTGTTTGAATCGTAGCACCATTACGCTACCTGGAATTTTTTGGATATACCCGTGGAATTTAAAGCGTTATAGATTCAACGTAAATCTGAATAAAAATCGATGATCGATTTTTTTGATGTATAAGATGAAATTACAAGTATCGCTTTGAATGTTACAAGTTGCACGAGCAATGCTTAAGGGGATTAGATTAATTGAAATTGGTATTGCTAGTGATTAGCGCTAATTACGATTGTACACTAGTAGTATTGTATTGCGGTGCGAATAGTTTGGTGGGCATTGTCATTCGGATTGTGCAAATGTCAAACTTTAATACGCGATTCTTCTCTAGCGAAGGATCTAAAATACTAACGAAAGCAATGCGAAAGTACGCAAATTAAAGTATCGAAGAAGATAAGGGGATTGTGAAAAAAAAACCTTAAATGATCAGTATTGCATCGGTATTGCAGTATAAATTTGTAATCAATGGTAACCATGACTCAGAGAAGATAATCATTTATCCGTATGACCACTAAAAACAGCCGCTAATTCCATTATCTGGCCAACGATACCACAACGAATAACCTGGCGCGAAAGACCATATCAAACATTACGAATTACAAAACCAGAAATTCTCTTGATTTCCACGTCACAGGACTTGTTTCAATCTAAATCAAGTAACATCGATATCCGAAAAATCGCTAATCTTCGAATACATTGCAGACAGCTTTGTACAAAAATATCATAATCCTGCGAGTTTCAATCGCAGATTCGTCACGACGCCACACAGGGCTGAGATTTCGGCTGACATTCTTCCTTCAGCGTAATTAAAGATAATCCGCGATCCCAGATAGCACATCGGCTTCCAACAGCCACCGACTCCTCACTCTCGACTTCAACCCTGTACACACAACCCCTAAACACGCCACGCTACTCCGACCTCGCAAAAGCATCGCAATTCCATCGAATACAATTAACGAGATACAACAGTTTCTTGTCTCAAAGCGAATAACGCGTTCCTCGTCTCCTAAGACCTCGTCGTCAAATCCATAGGAGCCGGCCTCCTCTTCAGGGGAGGGCTGTCCCTGTCACTGACGCTGTCCATGTCGATCTCGTCCTCCGTCTCCACCCTGCGGGGACTGCTGCTGGGCTTCATGGACAGGTCCATCGGGTTGTCCTGCGGCGGTAGGCAGTCGGCCTCTGGCGAGCAAGGGGGCGAGTCTTCCTCGGATCGCGCCTTAACCGACACTTGGCTGATCTCCAGGGGTGCACGTTGGCTCTTCAGCACGGCGTCCAGGTAGAACCTCTTGGTGTAGCTCTCCTCGTTCTCCGCGGAGGCGTTCTGCCTGGCTGTCTGGTTGTGATCGTGGGCGTATCTGTCGTTGTTGTTGCCGCAGGGCTCCTTGCCCTCGTTCAAGCTGGCGGCGTTGATGCTGGCGGCGCTGTCGTCGACGATGGGCGAGCGTCGAAGCGCGCTGGAGGGATGACTCGAGACCAGGGGATGAGGCGCACCGTGAGACGTGGCGTAGAGATGGTAAGGGGAGAACATGGTGAGGCTGGGCGGCGGTAGGAAGGCGGGAGGGATCAGAGACATTCCTCCCAGGTGGAAGCCAAGGGGTAGGCCCATCATCTCCTTGCCAAGGGCGGACAGGTCGGCGACGGAGTGCGGCAGGTGGGAGGGCAGTGGTCGAAAACCAGGGTGGCCCGAGAAGGCGGCCTTCCTCTCGGATATCTCGACGGAGCTGTCGCTGTTGTGGGACTCCGGGGAGCTGATGCTCGGCGAGGTCGAGTTTTTGTAGTCGTCCAGGCCGAGCAGAAGCACGTCGTCCTTACGTTGCCCCGGGTGGATGCCCATCGGGGGGCTCATGGGCTTCCAGTGCTGCGACGTCTGGTGCTGGGGGTTGGGTAGATTCTGCTGGTAGTGGTGCTGCTGCTGCTGCTGCTGCTGCTGTTGCTGCTGTTGCTGCTCTTGAAGGAGACAGTGGATCTTGAACCAGTTCGAGCGACGGCCGTATCGCGAGCCTGACTTCGACATGCCTACCAAGAGGCACTTTCTCAAACGGCAGGCTTTGCAAGCGGTACGGTTCTTCTTGTTTATCACGCATTCGCCGCCGTTCTTGCACTCGGAGATGCTGCTCAGGTTGTTGTAGGATCTTCCGAAGAAGGACTGTAACAGAAAATAGAAAGGTGTTTTAGTAAGTTTAGTCGAACATCGGGAAGATATATAACGTCTGGAATGAAAAACTATGTGATAAATCAATTCTGTTAAATTACACACCCTGTGCTTAATATTTCGCAATTCTGTACATATAAAGATTTAACCATAAAGTAAAGTATTTATCGATATTACCTCAGTCGCACGATAAGAAAATGGTAACTTTTAAGAATCAATAAATTCTTGATTGTACACGCAACGAGATCGTAAAATGAGATATGCTCTTGGAAACCGATCATCCGCTTAAAGTTCGCCACCCTTTGGATTAGTGCACTTCGCGAAGTTCGAGTGTGGGATGTGCTCTTGTGCAACGAGAATATGGACTGGAAGTGTTTAGTAATCGATGTCGGAATACTGCAGCGGCTATGGCAGGAGCAACTTTTTAAAGAAATTGATACCCTTCCGATTATCCACCTTATGAGGTTGAGGCGTGGGACGTGCTCTCGTAAAACGTTAATATGGACTAGAGCGTTTGGTAATCGATGTCGCGATACTGAAACGGCATTGTAACACTTGTAACGAGCACGCCGGAGAGACGTAATACTATGCTCCCGTTGTCTCATTCATAGAGTACGACAGGGTACACCGACCGGTGTAGGCGCGTGCGGCCCACTGTGCTCCTGCTAATTGTCCAAATGGTGCAATTCCACGCGATTCCGACATAGCGTGGCTTTCGTGCCGGAGAGCGGTGGCCCCCTTTTTCTACTCTTTTATTTTCTACTATTCCCTCCCGCGTTTTAACCGCGTGTATCATCTTTTAAACGAATTATTTTCTCTTTCTGTGCTTCAGCTACGAGGTGGAATAACCACAGTCTGATTTCGATCGAATATGATCTGATCATTGATAACGTATCAATTTTTAAAGATATAATAACGAAGTAACGTGGACAATATAAATACCTTTATAATTACAGGTTACACTGAAGAATCGATTCATAACGACTGACGCTCTAAACTCTGAGTTAATATTTGCTGATTTCACGTTCGGGATGCTTAATCTAATATCGCGCGATACCTACGTGGTAGCACTAGCAGCGTTATATACATATCACTAATGTGCTGCCGGGAGTATCTAAATATTGTATTTTCAAACATTAAATACAGAAACTTTGAAATGTCGCATATGCGATGTTTTATAGATGAATCATATATGTTACGTTTGATTACAGTACACCGTATTAAAAAAAATCGCGAGCTCAATACACGAGAGATCTCGCGCCTTTGGTCCCACGACCTTTTGATATCTAAAACTTGGCGAGTCGGAAGAACGAAAGAAACTTCTCATTTCCGTACAGTAGGATTCTACTTCATCTCGCCACACGGACGTCTACGGGCCTCTAATCGACGGTTCAGGTACTTTCTAATCAGGACAGCATACGCGTCGTTCTTTCGAGGCAGGTAAACTGCGCCCCCGCGCATAATAATCGACGTTTAAAAAAACACGAGTAACGGCGCGTCGGCGACTTTCGCTTTTTCTGCTCGTACGCACGCCATATTATTAATCGTTTCTGGTTCGTTTGTCCTGGAAACGAGCTCTTCCTGCGGCCCACTGGTCCCGATGCGCGGATTGCCGAGAACCGCGGGCCGGCACCGCGTTCCACTTGTCTTCGTTGAGTACATCGCCGTCCTCGGTGTCGTCGTTCAGTCGTATCTAAACGTAATGCCCAGAGCCGGGCCCTCCTCGCGAGAGGGAGACGAGGTGGGTACCGAGTATACGCGCATCAGGAGCGATGGCACAATCGTGAAAATGCTACCGTTATTACCTGCCTTCTCTTTCTCTATCTATCTATCTATCTATCTATCTATCTATCTATTTATCTATCTATCTATCTATCTCCCTGTCTTTCTTTCTCTTTCTGCGTAAAGCACGCTGCTGCATTATGCAAACCGCCTCATTTTGGACCATTGTCACTGGTTTTTTATCGTTGAACCTGGCGGCGATTGTTGCCGTATCATTTGGAAAATTATGATTTGGAGATTAAGAGAAAATAAGGCACCGTACTGTAAAGGAAGTTTTTCCGACTTTGCCCAAATTTTCTCGTTTAGCGCTCGCTCTTTCCCTCCTGACTCTGTAAATATGCTGCTTTACTCGTGCGCGAAAGTTCACGGGTGCTTTGATACGTTGCTCCCGCGGCTGAGCGTACTCGGTATCTTGAGCAATGCTTCTTTTTCAAGGCTGTGAAATTTCGAATAGGAGTCACGCAGCGTGAGTAAATAGGACTGTTTCGTCTTTTTACGAGAATATTATTGTTAATATTGCCTTTTTTTGTAGAGGCGTACGGACTCGGCTTGGATACGAGTTAAGAGCTGGCGAGTCTCACTTTGGAAGAGCTTAGACATGTCTGGATGAGAGATGATTTTAGATGTTTTTCTACTACTTCGAATTTTTTGAACGCATCAAATTGTTTAATTTTGTATCTTCTGATATTTGATTAATATAAATATCGTCTATGGGTATTTATAAAACGTTCTTATTGCAAGGTAACGTGTCTTTAATATCGATTATATTTCAATAACCAATATTTTTCTTTTTTAAACATTTTTTAGTCATGGAAAACTAAGTATCTGTTATCCGGATGCTTTAGTCCTCGATTATTCGCTACTCAAAAAAAAAAGTGTTTGGAATGTTAAAATTTAAAATATATCAAATAAAAAATACGTCAAAACCAAGGAGCTTCACGGATGATAACAAAACACCGTTGTGTATTTGTTTGTAGCAAGAGCAAGGGAAAATAAAACATATTGCTCAAAAACGTGAAAAAATTACATGAAAAAATTACATGGCCTACCGTTTACTGGTATACTAAATGACGTTAACATTAACTCAGGCAAGAAGATCTGTCATATGTTTAGCCATTGGCACCGACTGTTATGATCATTTAGTCTTAAACCTACTCTTTTCAGGTAGATTTTACTCTACCGGAACACAACGTACATATCGCATGGAAAATTATTTTACAAGCGATGCACGAGAGTAAAAACTCGAATATTCCCTATGAATGTCTAAATCTCTATTTAAAACGTCACCGTCTAATTTCGTAAGATTTTTTAACGGCTGTCGTATATTTATCAAGAACCACCGAAACAACCTCCCTATCAAACAGTAGTGTATACGCGCAAATAAACGGGAATAAAAAACGTTTTAAAAACTCTAACAGGTATTGTCATCGATGTATCACATTTACTGAACCGATGTAACAGTCTATCGAGTATCCAGTAAGACAAATCGTCTATAAAGAAATCAAACCCTTGCCTTTCCCAAAATACCATTCACCTACTAAAGACTTATAATTTACAGATAGAAACGTACATAAACATTAATTCGTCGATGTCATCAGTCGTTTGGCACGATAAAAGGACAGGTACCATTAGCTCTGGTTGGTTTAGATCTAGCATTGAAATCAAAAGGGTTGATAAAAAAAAAAGAAGAAGAAGCTAGAAAATGGGAGTATATCGGTCAAGACATTGCGCTTCCGTGAGCACGTGCACCCATTTTGCAAATCCGCATGGTATCGTGATGCCGCACCGAGGCGGTGCTTCCGGCGCTTCGCACTTGTCCGCCACGATTGTTTCCGCCCTAGTTCACGATTACGTCAACCCGACATTGTTTCGTTTCGTTATTTTCGTTTTCAGGCCCACCGTAGCATGTCAGCTCCCTCCCATCCCCTCTGCTTGCCTGTCCACGGGCCGCTTCACGCCTGAAACGCGGCGTGGTGTGGTGGAACGTAGCGTTGCTCTTGCGACGGTGACCGTATGGCGGTAGTATTAAGGGTACCGGAAAGAAATCCATTATTCTACACAGTGCTGCTTGAATTCAGGGTGTGCCGATGCGTCGTTGCGTCGGCATCTTCGTTGGTCTCCTTCTCACTTTTATTGATTTTTTGTACGAATCGTTAAAGTCACACTGCTTAGGACTCACGGTTCTGGGTTCAGGTGGATTTGAAATCACCAGTGTTACAGTATATATATCGTATGGAAAATTCTCCAGAGGTTGTGGGGGATTTAAATCCGGATTTTCCGCGTGGAAGTCTGATTATCTATCCGCTACACTGTGGTACCTCTCGTGTCTTTTCTTGTTCTGTAGTGTATTTTCCTTTTCGTGTATTTTCTTTTTCGCAGAATTGTTATTTAACTTCATCTTTTACATGCAAAACGGAAACTGATAAAAACCTTTTACGATCAAAATTACGATACCACCGATACCATTAAACGAAATATTATTAACAAAATTATGAATGACGTTCTAACGAGTAACTTCGGCTATGAAGATTTAAATCGAAAAATAAAAATTTCAACAACATCCTTAAACCATTAAGACCTTACAGTTCCAAAGATGACATACTAAACTCCTTAATAGAATCAGTCGCACGATGATCCATTCCGGAATTATCGCAAAATCGCATCTCTCTGGTTCGCGGTACAGGAATCTTTAAAGTGCATCGATAACACGGACCGAATGCGAATAAAAGTTCACATTATATTAAAAAAATGACCAGTTTCTTTCCGGGACCGTTAATATGTATACGCAGAAACCATTCGATCGTATGGCTAGTCCTAGTTGCTCTCGGGTTGACACGCATGCCTGGCCAAACGCTTAACCTCGGCGACGGAGCGGGTCGTGAAAGCGATAGCCGCCGCGCCGAGTTTTGCGAAACTACGTAGGGAAAAGACAGCGCTGAGGGGGGAAAAAGAAGACGAGGAAAACTTCGTCGTTGGAGCGCGATCAGGAGCGAGGTTCTTTGCCGGTCTACTACCATAGTTTTTCGTTCCTGGCGATGCTGGATTTCCTTTTTCTCAGGCCTGGAGCGCCGCGGCCGATGCGGTATAACGGCCGTTTAGAAAATTCGTCTGCGCGGATAGAATGGTTAGAGAAGGCGTTTTGTTTCCTGGTTATGTCGTAGGACGAGATATTTCGACTTGCTCGTACGACGTGCTCCATTGCGCTTGCCGATGGTTCTTAAATCTTCGTGGTCTAAATGACTTTATGCGTCTTTCGCTGGTTAACTCGCAGTGCGGATTATGTTAAAGTTACATGAGGAAATACGAAAATCTCGCCCTTATGCTCGAAGTATATTGGAAGTGAATTGTGCGGCACGAAAAGCCAATAGTTTTAATATCACTTTATTAAAAGACCTTACGAACACTATGCGTGTTTCTTATCGTGCTGTTACATATATACTCGAGTTGAACAAAGATACGCGATTCACTCTGCCCGAAATTTAAAAATGTAACGTACCTTGGTTCAGGGGCAACCAACGCCGAAAAAACAAGCGCAGAAAATTATATCAAAGTTAGTTATTTCAAATACACGGTGGACTAACGGCGAAATTCGCTAAAGGTATTGCTGAGAAACAAATGCGAAATGATAGTCGAGAGTTTTGGTCATTTTCGTGTACGGTTATTGCAAAATATCGGTAACAAAGGATTCGATGTCAAGTCACGTATTGAACATGGGACCGCAAAAGCTCAAGTTTCAAAAGAGCGTTCGACCACACTCGATAAAAATATCTACGTTATGATGTAGCAAAACAGCTTTCGATCTTGTTCCCCTAATGTACGAGAAACGAATCCAGGGATATATGGAAGATATAAGCTTATTCGCCATGAAAGAGCGAAGAATTATCCACTCGATTCACTTGATCTCACGAATGTTACTATATAACAAAAGGACGTCTTTGGTAAACCGACGAAAGAATCTTCATTTGTTAGGAAAACCTAGAGGAAGATGGAGGAAGAAAGAATTACGTGGGAATATAAAGTATATATAATGTGCGATAACGGAATTGAAAAAAGAAAGATGGAAGAAGAAAGAATTGTGGCACAATGTAAAATAAATATTATATGCGACAAGGGAATTCTTCTCTCATGTGTGAACTTTCGTGGAATAGGTTATGCTAGTTGGTCGAGCGGCGGTAGCGATAAAGGGGTTAAAATATTCGGACAGAACTCACCTTGCAGCCCTCGCAGGTGAACGCGCCGAAGTGGAATCCTGCCGCGGGCTCGCCGCACACCTTGCATTGCTGGTTCATCTGCAACAGCAAACAATCGCTTTGTGTGAATTTATTCTCCGCAATGTTAATAACCTGCATATGCTTGCCTTCGAAAGTACACCCGCAGTGATCACCGATCGAAAGAAAAGGAAACGTGGCATTAGGGAACTCACAAGACTGGTGATTCTGCCACTTACCACGTCAACCATTGTGAAAGTTGTAGAAAGTAAATTAATTTTAAATCGGAGGATAAAGTGCAACTTAAAACGGGAATTACTATTGAAAAAGATGTTTTTCCTTTTTATAATCTTTGTGATAACCTGTTACGTAGAACACTGTATTATCTTCTAGATTCTTCATTATATTACATAATTGCGTACAGCTTAAACTAAGGGTAGCGCAATTATTTGCCTGAAAATTTGCGTTAGGTCCAAAGATGTGCCTTGTTTGCAATGCTTATAAATACACTTTCATGTAAAACGGCCGAGTCCTCTCGGTATGTTGTATCGAGTTGCATTCTTTAGCGTTTAAAATGGAAAGTGCATCTGGGCTTTCGCATCAAAGTTTTTTTTTTTTTGCGAAAAGCATCGGTACCGTTACGTTTCCTCGCTTACGTTTCCTCGTTGGGTACATCGCAAACGCATCTAGGGAGTTTTACGCGCACGGCGGAGGAAAAAGGCGTTGTGGTAATCCGCGTCTTTTCCCGCAACGCATGCGGATGCGTTTCTACAGTTCGACAAAATCACAATGCTAGCCTTATCATTCGCCCATGGCGATCGCGCGATTGAGAAAGAGAAGAGGCGCGTTGCGCAATTCTCTTTGCGCGCCGCGTGCGAATCGCTGGATCGTGGCAAAGCGGTGTGTTACGTTCAACGAGCGGAAAACTCCTGTGTATTTGCCTTTTTTTTCTCTCCCTCCTTTTCCTCTCCCCCGCACCCCGCCCCCGCCCCCGTCGCCGATTCCTTTCGCCTTCTTTGGCCGCTCGTCCAGAAAACAGACCGTGGCTCCGCGGTCCCGTTTTCACACTTGGCCGCTCTTATTCTTTACCTTGTCTCTCATAACTCCCGATCTCGGATTTTCGTAGGTAAAACCGAAGGATCAGGGTGCAAGGAGACGAGAAGTATTTTCCATGTTCTTATATCGTGACCGATTTCGATGCGGGTGCCACGTAGATGGGAGTTTGCGTGAGACTCTTACGAGATATCAGGAGATCCAAGAGGAAGAGAGAAATGGTCTTCGTGTTTTTACATTGAGAATAATTTTACAAACAATGACAAAAGAGATGGTTTTTGATGTCCGTACAACGTGGACGATTTCAATGAGAATTACACGTAGGGAAGGATTCAGATACGTCTTGTGTAATGCATAAGGAAATCCAAGAGAAGCGCGAAAGAAATATTTTACATGCTCTTTTTTCTCATCGCGAACCATTTTCAAGACAAAGACAAAGTAAATGTGCTTTACGTCATTCCACCGTACACGATTTGGGTATTTATCCAAGGTAGCCGGGAGTACGAGCACGTCTCGTATGCGGTACAAGGAAATTCAAGACGAACAAGACGACAAGAATGAAAGAAACGTTTTTCATATTTTATTTTTTATCTTATACCATGTCAAAGACAAAGACGAGCAAAATCCTCTCCATGTCGTTACATCCTGAACAATTTTGCTGCGGATGCCTGGTAGAGGAGAGCTCCGGCTCCGCTCGCATAGGGTATAACGAAATCCAAAATATGGGACGATAGTACTGACCCACATGCCCGCCCCGGGGGCATACCGTGTCACCTCCGGCGACTTTCATACATGACGAACTGTCGCTAAATGGGAAAGTAAATCTCAGCTAATGGAAGAGACATCGGCTGTTTGATCAACGGAGTCTCTCTCTCCTGACCTACACCCCGCAGTCGTTGACACTTCTCATTCGCGGAGGCCCGACGCCTCGGCGTGCCTACGCATACCTTTAATTCCGCCTTCGATTCCTCTTTTTTCTTACGCCGCAAAACCAACCGCTCGGGCCTTCCTCCTCGGTGCCACTTTCGTATCGTCGCCGGACATTCCTCGGTATGAGCGATCAAAGATGATTGGAGGAAGGGATATCGCGATTAGGGCGATTCGGTTTGGAGAAGTATCGCGACACGAGCTATTTAACCCCTTAACGAACGAGCGCATTTTTATAGAACAATAGCAAGTATTGGGCTGACAAGTAAGTAATTGCGGATTTGTGATTTTACTTTCGGACCGGCGGCGAATAAGACTTGCGCAACCGAACGTTGTAATTTTTTTTGCCCGATTACAATCAAAGTATGAAGTGTAAAAACTACATTGTGGGTTTGACATTTCGAACGCGCAAATGTGCCTAAGAATTTAACCAGAATTATCCAACAGTGAAATCCGCGATTATATACTTGCTAACCCGATAGATCGACGGAATTTTTAAAAATTAATTGCTTCATTACAATTGCCTATCGGTCTTAGTTTCAGCGTACGAAAGAACTGCGGATCCTAACAGATTTCTTGAAATATCATGTCATGCCGCCTGTATGGTGCCATTCGATTTTCTTGGAATACTTATAACGCTGCGAATATGTCGGCATCCGATTGATAAGGGTTAAATACATCAGCATAGCGATCAGAGGTATTTAAGTGACGAAGTATCATAAAGATGTTCAGACAAAACACTGTGGTAATATTTAGGTAGGGTAACGCCCAAATGTGTTTAGACAGAGAACCGTTGGAGCTATAGATATTTACCACGCTCTCTACGGGCCCTGTTACAGCTAGAGGAGCGTATCCTCTGGCGGGTTTAGCGTAACGATTATGACACAGAAAGCGGGTGTTCTCGGATCTGGCGGAAAAACCGGCGTATCCACGTGAGGCAATAGTCGCGGTTTGTCCACTGGACCTCGACGGCAGCCCCCGCAACACCGAACGGATCGAGAGATTTAATTGAATCGAAACCAGCGCGCGTTCTCGTTAAGAATCGCCGGCAGGCCTCCTTGATATTTTGAGAGGTACTGCGCCACTCTTGCCTCCTGCCAGAGGTGACAGGTCGCTTGCGCTATTAACCCTTCCTGTCTCTTACATTCTATTTGTTAGTGTGCAGGATTTCTCAAAGGTATCTGCTATGCATCGATTTACACGTGAAAGATCCAGAATTTATGATTTGCGTAGGTATCGACTATTTTTGTGCTTTGAAAAATTTATCCTCATGGAGATTCCTTGAATTATACGCGTTTTGGAATTGATTGATTGAAACTTGAGTTATAGAAAGAAATGAATATAGTGCGCCTCCTAAAAACATTTTCTTTACGTTATTTAAAATTTTTTAAAGGTTCTTTTAAGGGTAATTACTGATCGAATAAAGTATAGAGTTTAGTCTCGTCGTGCTTGATATAAAATTGTGTGGGATACTGCTTTCGGAGCAAGAGAATTTCTACGAAGAGCGGTCAGTATGATAAACCACGCGCGAGGCTAAATATTTTTAACCGCCGCTTCCTGCGGCATTTATCCCGTACAAAGTTATATACATTAAATTTTATATGCACATATAAAGTTGATCGGTAAGGCATGAAAGTATACAAAACGTTTCGAACGTCGTTAAAGTGACACAAAAATTACGGCCATGAAAACATTCATAAATGATGGCCGAGATTTAAACATTGACCCGCTTTTAGTATCTTGCGCAAAGAAGAATCGTTCAAACATAGTAATATCTCGCATTTTAATATCCCAGGCACCGTATTAACATAGAGAACGTTTTGGAATATGCAGTTTCGAAGAGACCAACACGCATGCCACAAGCGCTAAACGAATTATGTTCACTTTAACTCTAAATATCCGAACAATTTTCAAGAAGTATTATTCGTAGCTGTCGGCTGCGTTCATCTTATGGAATTACGTACTTGTTTGTTTGATTCATTTTCGGCATCGATCGTTAAAGTCACTTCGCCATAAAATCTACTGCTTCAACACAATTTTGCCAAACGTTGCATAGTATACGTAACATCCAAGGAAAAGATTCGTCTCTCGTAAGTTTATCCGTCAATAAATTTCGTTCTTACTGCCTCATTAAAGAACGCATCGTGTCGTATACAAATATTTTTTCCACTATATTAATATCTCTGCCATTTTCCATCTTATTCTTTTTAGCATCATTTAAATCTGCCACTCGGTGAAACTCTTCCAATTTACGTTGCGAAAAAATGGATTAAACCGGATGCGAAATACCTGAATCTTGCGTACGCATCAGATGAAGTATTCACCAGTGGAGATCGTTAAGATTTGAACTTCTGTCTTACACGGGAACTCCAAGTTCTTATTTACTGTTTTATCACACCTTCCTATCATATGATATTAATTAATCTGGCACCTATGGCATCCATATAACAGTCCCCAGTGCACGAGGCGGGACTTTTTAATTCACCTCTGGATTGACGGTACTGAAAGGGTTAACGTATCGTTGCGCCTGATGCAACGCGACCCGCGCGGTCCGCAGGTGTACATCCGGCGAGCCATTCAGGGGATGCTCGCACACACGAGAGATCCATTCGACCCAAGGTACGAATCGCATTGTTACTTTGGCCTGTCGCAACCAATGCGAAGAGCCACCGAGTTTACTCGCTCACCGGGCTGCACGATGCAAAAACCGTGATAAATGATCGCCGCTCCCACGAGCGAGCGATCTTTAATTATTGGTTTTCCACGAGCACCGACTGCCTTTCGATTAATTAAATACGTCCCGCGATTATTTTGATGGATGATATTTGAAAATTATTTAATGCAATTACGCGCGTTCGCGGCTCTTAAGTAACGGCTAAACCGGCAGGGCTTTGCGCGTATCCATGAGAAGGTAGCTCACTCCGTTCGAGACGGTGATTTGGGATTTTTCACGGTCCGCTCATTCATTTATCACGTAGCGTGACTCTCGTGGGCCGATATAGTTTCGTCGGGGATCGATTTGTCGACGAGAGCGAGGGAGGGGAGGGAAAGGAGGAAGTCGTTTCGGTCGTTGAAATTTTCCACGGTTCCGGCGCCTCAAATCGCCGACGATTCGCGCAAATCTGCTCGCCAAGGAGCTCGTTCCGAGGAGGCATTTCGAGGCGATTATCGCCGGGAACGGATCTCGGCGGCAATGATCATCGTCAAGATCATCCGGGATCGCCACGAGGCCGGACCTTGCTGGCAGCGCAATTGTTGCGCAGAGTCGAGAGCAAGCCGTGAGAATCGCGGCGACTTCTGCGCCCCGCAAAACTTTCAGGGCAATCGGCTCTCTAGCCGACGACCGCGCGCGCGATCATCGATGATTCCATAGGAAAGACGGCGGATAGGAAAGCTGGGTGCAACTGCCAGCGCCTTTGAGCGTTACAAAGGGATTAATAGCGGTTCCTCAGCTACGCCAGATGATCGTTCTCCTTTCTCGGGCTGACCTTCTAGGCAAAACCACCCACCACCCTGGCCTTCTACTCGAGGAAATGAACCGCGTAGATTGTCGATCTCACAACAAGAACGAGGCGAGTCCCATATTCGTCGACGCTTTATAAACGATAGTTATTGGAGAAACGAATTCCGTTCCCGATTGCCAGGTGTACGGGCAATCCACGCGTTTAGACGCATCTTAGAGACGTCATTTTTCGTTGTTTTTTTGGTAGAGAGTACATTGGGATGAATTACAGAGGTTTCTTGTAAGTTTATTTCTTTCAAAGCTAATACTTGTCTAATGACATTCGTAGAGATTGAAAGAGATAATTATAAATTAACATTAAGGTAACGGTTCATACGAGGAGCTTTGCACTTTCTCCTCTCGCATGGCAAACGGGCAATGTAGAACTTGAATGAAGTTTAAGTTAAATGCCCAATAATTATTTAAACATTTTAAAAACGTACGTTATGATTCAATAATACACAAAATTTGTCGAATTATGAAAACCCGATTTAAATAGAGAGATGGAAATCGATTTGACATTTCTAAACTGTAAATTTTTATGGACTAATCTAATACGGCCGCATATATTCTCTGAAGCTTCACTCTAAATTATCACGTCTCTTTTTCTAATTCTGGCGATTTTTTGCTTGTTCAAAAGCTTCGAAAACAAATAGCCATTTCTCTTTATTTCTTAACATGGTGCGGACAAGCTTCGTTTTTCTTCACGATTGGGGATTACGTTTTACGACGGGGTGGGACCTTTCCATGCCGTCTCTATATATCCCTGCACCGTATTTCGGTTTATTTAGTTTTTTGCCTGGTGTATGTGTTTTCACGTTTTCACGCCGCACCTTCACCGTAGAGACCGTAAAAAAAGGTTCCAGGCACTTTTTCTCGGCCGTACCGCCATTCCCTATTTTATTGGCGAAAAATGGCTCGGGCACTGTTTTCTCCAGCACTAAACGTTAAAACTTCCCGACCGGATCGGCGGGGTGGCCCACGACAGGTCATTTTTTACTGCTCGCTCCTGGCTGCAATTATCGGGGACGATTGTAATAAAAAGTAGCGGTTGACGGCTCTACACCCTCTGTTTCCTTAGTTTCATTTTCGATATTCCATGTGAAAGGACAAAATTTGTGTGAAATTCTGAATATATTTATTAATTTTTCACATCAATTCGTGATCGAAGGAAGTGCGTACCTTTGCTTACAATTCTTATGGCATTGGCTCCTTTGATAGATTTTAATAACACAATATCTATTACTCAAGTTGTACAGTGTTACTGGGTGTATATATGTATGAAAGAAAGCTCAATTTGTGACCGAATATGTGAAAGCAAGCTATTTGAAATCCTTTCTTCTTTCACAACGATATTCTCTGTACTTTATCTCTATTAAGTTCATATGAACATATAAAAACAGTGTAATGTAAGAGAATTAAAAATTTTAATTTATACTCTTACAAACTCAAATCCAATTAGTTCAAATCCATTCCTTACAAAACCATAATGACGAATAAGGGCGAAAGAACGCCGATCATTATTAATAATATCAGCAAAAATTTGAATGAAATTGCAACACGGAATTCATATCATCCCGTTCGCCTATTGCTTGCATCACAAAAGATAACTTTACCCCGCGCAAAATATTATAATTAACCCAATAACTGTTTTTAACTGTTTATGCAATTTTATCAGCTGTTCCAAGACTGTGGAACCATGGTGCATGCGCAGTGTACGCGATAGCGCATTGCGCACTCGCGCATCGCACAATTAACGGAGTCAACGCGTATCGAGTTTCTGGCCGTGACGTGGGAACGAAACGATAATCGATCGCGTTGCACGACATCGCGATTCACATCTCGTAACCTTATCTTCGCAAATGGCACGATCCAATTTGCGGAGAGCAACTTCCGTTCTGTCGAAACGAAACGGCGTTCCGCAACGCGTGCCCCACCGATCGGCCTTCGGCGCGATGCAACATGGACCGTTTGTTTCAGAACGTATTATCGTAACACGGGCGGACGCTCGGTTTGCGATAGAGAGGTTTGTTCCTCTGATTTTCGGCATTGATCCCGAAGATCATTTCGCTTGGACACACAACCGTTCTGACGCTTTTTTCACCAGTGTCCTTCGCACGTGTTCATTCTGCATCCCCAACTTTAACCAATACAAATCAAACGCAATTTGGAATGATTCTTTATATTAATACTTCCGTTGTAGAGTGATGAATAGTAAAAAGGTTATTATTTATAATAGTTCGTGCAGTTAAATGTGCATACGTTTCGTGGATTATGATGGGAATTCAAGAGACTAATAACAAATTTGTAGTAGGTAGAGTGTTAAGGTAGATTTTAAGAAAGTGGATCCGCATGCGTATATACCGCATAATAATTATTCATAGGCGATAGGTAGGATTCCAACTCTGTTTTTCGCGTGAAAGTAACAATCTTTCTGCATACATCATCGTAATTTAATAAATCATTGACCAGGAAAATTGTCTATAAACAAACGATGGCGGCCGTCTGTTCTTAAGATTCATTTGAGTCATCTTTTAGTCAGAGCCTTAAGAACAACTGCAGCTTTGTTCAAAATATCAGTTGTGCAATATCTTTCTAATGCAACTTCCTTGTTTGTTCCGTCAAGATGATTAATCTGAGAAACTTTTTTCATGTCACTTTTAGTTGAATCAAACTCATAACGGTCAGATAGCAAATGAGGGGTTGTTATGTCAGCGGTCAACAATGAGCTATGGGACTCTCTCGTTACTTGAAAACGAAGCTTTGGTGACACACGGCCATTTTTTTTATTTTGTTATTCGTTTTCCACAACTTCATCCACAAACAAAAAAGAGAAGTCTAAAAAGACAAGCGAATAGATCGTTTTAATCCCTTAAGTGATGTATAAGGACGATAAAGAGCCTCAAAGATTCGATCGCAATAAATTTATTGACAATCTATTGAGAATTTGTCTCTTTTAGTCATTTTTGCGTTAGCTCTTTTTCCTACGTTCAATTGCTTAATCTTTCAGCAAAAACTGAGTGTATTTATTCTGGAACAAATCGTTTCAATGTAAATTTTGTTAAACTTGATTATGAATGTACATGCACACGAAAAAACGCAAGCGTAATAAACGAAGTATAAACCCAGGACATAGGTATTGGCACGGTACCCCGATGTTTACGCGATACATTGCCACAGTTTTTACATCATTAAGTATATATATGTTTATTCTGCAAGATTCGCTCGGCGCAGCGCGACTTTTTGAGTTTTTTCGGTGCTTGGAAATACCATCTTAGGGATACACGCGTTTATTTGTTTAATTTCGATCGCCGACGTCCGTCGATCATCGGTTTGTAGGTAAGAAGTTGCATTTGCTCAATTACCGACGATGATAGGTAGGCCGTGGTGTAAAAGTACACAAACATTTGTTCGTAACGCAGTACACAAACGCAAAGTTTAAAGAATAATTCGAAACAGCGATTGGATCACGCTCTTATCGTCGTTCGTTCTCGATCGTCGATGCCCGTGGATCTCCGAGGGAGTATAGACCCGAAGCAACGTTTCTTCGGCTAACTGCGATTGAAACAGGTTGATGGATATCATAGCGAACGGCCGAGATAAGATCTCGAAGCGACGTCTAGCGAATGAACTAATTGCCACGGTTGTAGAAGGCCCGATGGCTTTCGCTCAAGGGCTTTGCCGTTGTCTCTCGCGCCTGGCCACGCTGAAATCATCGAAACCCTGCCGAACCGTGACGGTTTTCGCTTCGTGTCACGATCAAAGACAAAGAAATCGGCTGGCAATGCGCGCTCGCGTTACGAAATGCGTGCGTCCCTCGCTTCTGCTGCTTTACCCACAGGAGCGCATTCCTCGTCATTCGATGAAACAAACACTCGGCAATGCGGAGGCAGGGAGTAACTGAATGTCAGGTATGACTGCCGGCACGGTGTCACTCACGAAGAATGATAGAGCCGAATCGAGAGCAGAATTCTCTTTCGCATCGCGGACCGATCGAGTTATCTCGCGATAATTGGAGGTGAAGAAACGAGTAAGTGGAAGATTTGGGTAATGAATTCCGCGCTGTTGGGATCGACGGAGAAGCTAGGTTGAAGTTTCACATAGAATACAACGTTTGACGTTCCATTTTTTCTACTATGTTCGCAGCTTGACACGGAGAATAAGTCCATTACCATGTGAATCGCGAAACTCGCCTTGGATTAGCACGGCATGACGAGGGTTAAGGGAATCGAGGGTGTTACGGAAGTACGTACCTTAATCGCGAGGATGATCAGTACTGGACGGGCATCGGGGACACACGCTTTACACTCAGTCCTTCGGAGGTCTCAAGAGTCTCTTTCAACCGCGGTATTTCGAGAGCACTTTGGCACTGCTAAGTGTTACTAATTTTCGTAAATAACCCCCGGTCACTGATCACTTTGGCATACATCCGCCGAGCAGGCGGAGCGTCGGTCACCGTTGATCTTACGTACGTTCCATAAACTACACGTCCCTCGTTCGAAACACCGTGAAAATCATCTCCACCAGACGCCAAACTTCTGTCCTCTCTCTCTCTCTCTCTCTCTGCAATCGATCTACACCCGATGCATTCCCCGGTGTCCCTCGAATCGCACGTGTCACTCGGAGAAAAGGCGAGGAAAAAAAAAGCAGCACGACGTGCGGCGCGAGTGGATCCCGATCGAGTCACCGTCGATTTCTTCGGCCAAAGGGAGAAAAATAACTAAACGTGCCTTCCCTCTTCCACGGCGAAGCGATGGTCGCGCAGGAAGGTGAAGGTTCGTGCGGATGACGGAAGGAGAAGAAGAAGAAGAAGATTCTTGACGCGCCGATGACCGTTAGGTGAATGACTTCGGAAGGCGAGGGTGTCCACGTCGATTCTTGAATCGGCCCCCACCGCCGATCTCCTCCTTGGGTCCCACTACGTGGCCGTTTGCCCGCTCGATCGCACGCTCGCTCGCTGGCTGGGCTCGTGCGCTCTCGTAAGTATACTTCGAATGGGCCTTATGGGCACACTGTGCGTCGGATCAGCGGAGAAGCGTGCAGGGTCCATCCGCGGCACAGGTGGGCCGCGGGTCCTGTCGCACCTCTGGTGGGGGGTCCTGCCGGACGACCGAGGGATCCGCTCGAGCCTCGGGGAGGGGGCCCAAGGGAGGGGCCTGACTACGGGGCCCTCTCCTCTACGCTCGTCCTCCTCTTTCTTCCGCACCTCCTTCCACTACGCGCCAGACTCGGACATCGAAGCTCACGGCGTCGATAAGGCTACCGCCCGTTTCTCGGTCTCGTATTGCTACGAGATATCGGGCATTAACGTGCCTTTCTTAAGATCGAGCTCCTCGAGCGGGACTTCGTTCTCGAAGTTAACCGAGTTCTGGGGTTCCTTGGTTGGATATACTCGGGGAATTTGAGTAGCCTTGGTTTCTGGATGTCAGAGTGCGGCGGGGGAGTTTTGAGAGAGAATAGAGTGGTAGGGGATATTGAGGACTGTGTGTTGATGCTATGTTAGCTTGAGTATTAGAATTCGAGGTTGAAATTGGTTGAGTATTAAAGTAGTACAATGGGATTTTTGAAGTCGACTTAATACTAGAATTTCTTGGGTGCATACGTTGACGCTGTATTTTTGATCAGCTTTGTTGCATCGATGCTGGAGTATTGGTATGTTAGGGAAAAAATCTCACTCTCAAAATTGATCGAGTGTTCGATTTTTTTTTTGTTTTATATGTTGCAGTTACCTTAAAATTAATCTCACATTAAGCAGCTGCTACGCTCGATTCGAGAAAGGTGAACTAGAATTTGATTGGGTATATTTAAACTTTTGATGTAATGTATCTATATTAGGCTTTGTTATAACCTCTGTTAAGACAATAAATAATCTTACAATATGTTAAGAATGAGAGAAATAGATCTAACTTATTAGCTTCCCAGTTTTTCTTATGCGATCATTAAACAGACGAATACATGAATTTTGGAGAAATTTATGGGCTTTTACCATAAAAATTGAATTTCAAATCTCGGATAGTTCCTATAATTTTCTACGCAATATTAAACCATATGTTGGTTGAACGTAACTGAAAACTACATTGTAATAAAGAATAAAATCTCAAACTCTTCCGCCATATATAAACCATATTTCTGCTCCATATATAAAGATAAATTACATGGCGATTCAATACTAAGAAGAAATACAGATAAATAATCGCACCCACTCGTTTCCATTATACGTATCCACATATTACGCTCCACACGCGGTGACGAGAAACAGATCTTAAGCAATAAGTTCTGAGCCTAATAACCTTAGCAACCCCATTAAAAATGAAAAGACAAATAAACATAACGACGACGATAACTCTGAACAGAAGTTTGGCATTCTATTGTGAAGAACCGCGTTCAAGCTGCATCCATTGCCTCTGAGTTTTACAATGCGATATTTATACCGTAGGCCGAGTGACAAAGAACTGGTCTTACACAGGAGCTCCTAGGCAAACGACCTTAATAGTCAACGTTGAAAATTAAACGAGTATAATCCCACAATTGATTACCCGGAATGCATAGTACTCTATCGAGAGTATTCCGTGACTTTGCTTTGGTTTTGCAAGCCTTATACTTATAAATCGTTTGTTTAAGCAACCGTAAATGTGAACGTCGTTAAGGCTCCTTATCTGATGTCGATAATACTGTAAGTTTACGGTCTATGGTGTGAAATTTTGCTGCATGAACATAAATAATTATAATATACTCTTGTAGCGCGGTTGCCGTGAGTTTAACATATTGAAAGCGACGAACATTAGTCTTGAGTATTATGGTTATTTTGCTTATCATTTCCATTTTGATAGGTACATGACAAAAATCCAGGTATGTTAAACCGAAAATGTTACGCTTGACCCCGTTATGAAAGGAACGATTTGCAGTACTTTGTTTCGCATAGTGTGAGTTTCATGTAGTATGGTTAGAGATCAACGAGGTACAAGGATAGCTAAAGACGTGACTGCTTTCACCCGGAGCACGCATTGCTGTTATAATTATGTACTGAAGCAATTAAGTAATTTGTGTAAGTATTCTATATTTGTGCTTAAAGGGGATCATCTTTCAGATTTGTATTTGGAGGCTTAGCCATTATTGCTCGCGGATCCTTGCTATTCTGATGCTCGATAACGTCGTTAAATTTAACGTTCGCCGTGTGAAAAGATACGTTGATTCATTTGTCATCGACTGTTAAAACGTTTTATGGAAGCTCTTGAATTTTTCTTTTCTGTCTATTTCATATAAACTTTTCATAAACTTTAGTAACGTCGTGTGGTTTACATTAAAGCGGGGACGTCATAAAATACGTATGGAAATAAGAATACTCTTAATGTTACGATGCGTTATCACTTGCTTTATTTCTCAAATACTTATTTTACAAAAAAGGGGCACATCCAATGATACAAGTCGATACACGAGGAAAGTACCATTCAAAGATGATTAATAACGTTAATCAATACAATTGTTTCAAATAAATGATTATTCAATGGTTCACTTCTTTTATAAATAGCATGATGCATTTAAATGAGTACAATTTATGCAATAAGAAATTTCAATGAATAATATTAGTCATATCTTTCGAACCGATTGACCATTCCTTTCTTCCTGTCTATTTTTACTGAATTTTTCCTGGTCTTTGCGTATATCATCCAACAAGCTATATCCTTATCTTATCACAGTGATATTAAGAATTATATTTACTCCAATATTATAATAAATTATTCAAATACTTTTCTACACGAGATGAACATGCAAATATTAGTTGCACACTCAGAAAACTTAATGCCCCTTCTCCCTGTCTTACTTTGTTAAATCTTCGTTAAACTTTGTGATATCATCGAGTGAAATACGTCACGTATGGGGAGAAGGATATAGCCCGAGGATAATCGGTAATGCCCATGAGTGCGACTGCTCGTCCTGTAGCCCGAGGCGAACTTCGTAATTAACTAAATATAGGTATTAAAATGATACCAGAGGCGTACATTTACGTAGCGCATTGGCAAGTCGATATCGAGGATATTCATGGGAATTTAAAGCCTGTGAAACGTTTAAATGTGCCCCAGCAAACAGTGAGATCGGACTCGAGTAGTAACGGTTTGACAGTCATTAATCGTGTCGCAATTGACGTTCCACAAGCATCCGATATCTTCGAAAGCTTTCTGTATCGTTTCTATCTTCATGGATTGCACTTGACATCCAACGTATGATCCGCATAGTTCTATATTTTTTTTTAATGTTTTTTGACACCGATCGCTAAGGTCATTTGGCCTTAGACCTACTGTTTAAGGTGGCTTCCGAATCACCAGAGTTACAGTATACATATCACATAATCCCGCGTGGGGATCTGAGCCTCTATCCGCAATACCACCGTGGCTCTATATGCGCGTAGTTTTTCTTTCATATCAAAAACTACTTCTCTACTAGCCAAAATTAAATACGCGCGGAATTCTACTCACTGTCCTCGGTAAGATCACCGTGTATTTTTTGGCAGCTTTCATAGAATCTTGTAAAAAAAATATTTGCTGATGGAAAAACGATCTGTTATGTCGTAAAATCGTTCCCGTAAAGGTTCGAGCTAACGGTACGTTAATGTTCCTCGGTTATACGTTAAAATTTACATAAGGAGCGTTAAACTATTCCGAAAATGGTCGCGCACTCGCACTTTATGGCGAGTAAAAATTTAATCAGGAGTACCCGCGGGAAGGGCGACCGCAATCTCTTTGTGACCGGCAGGCCAGCGAGGTAAAGCCCATTGTTTTCGGGTCTTGCTTTTATTTCCCCGAATATTGGGGGTATTTCTGGGAAAACGCGGTGCTTTACCCGTGAATAGAGATCTGCTTCGGTCTCGATTGCCACGCCGGAGTGGGAGGTAAGGTAATGGTGAACAATAGGAGGGCGTTATTGTACTTCGTGCCGAAAAGGACGAGAATGTCGTAAAGCGATGATGGTGGTCATCGAATCGCTTAATCGGCCCTACGGCCTTTTACGATCGAGCTTAGCTCTAATTAAAAAGCACGTTCACCGTCCGACAGCGACGCTGTAAAAGCGCACCGTTATAAAAACTGTCGCAAAAATTGCTTCGATTTCGAAGCTCCCTTTTGCGTTTACGACAAGGACCGTTTTCGTGCTGTTTATGAATACCGTGTGCGCCTACCTATTGGCAGGAATACCGGTGGCCCCTCGTTTTAAGCTCCAAAAAATCTATACCCAGGTGCAATAAAAAAATCCGGTAAAAATCGTTCCTTACACCGGTCTTTCCCTTGACCGCTTCAGTGTCAAAAGTACGATGCTCACTATTTGTATGAAGGAACAAAAGTATCGAGAAGAGGAGTATTGCAAGGTGTGGTAAGAAGAAAATAAATATTATTCTGTTGATTATTTACTTTTTTACGTAGAGGATGTTGGAGCATTGTTTCGTTCAAAACTTCGACCGTAATGTTTTATTCGTGAGAAATTTTGTCTGAAACTGATTCTAATCTTCAATTTTTCTCTTTTTTTATTTTAACCTGTCACAAATATTTTAATTAAGACGTGTCTCTCTAAGCTGTGATCACCTATTCTATCGCTAAAACGATATAATAGGTGATCTTTTTTATGAAATTTTTTGTGAATGAAGATTTTTTTATGAAATTTGTTGTGAATATCACAAATCCATATAAGTGCAAATGAATTCTCGTTTTTCAGATACCCGAAAGGTGCGACCTTCCACAAAACGCATCTTCCCCAACAAATCTGCGAACGCGCATCGAAACTTCCGTACAAAGATGAAGGGAAAAAAAATAAGGTAGAACGGGAGGAGGGTAAGGAGTCTGGGCTCCTCGTTTCCAGAGAACAACCCGAGCGGCCGTTCCCCTAGCCCCGGGTAAGAATTTACCTCACGGAACCCTCGTTTCGCCTTCGACACGGAGGTCGAGAGAAACGGGTACGTAAGAAGCTTTGGAGTCAAAGGCGCAACAGTGGGAAGAGGGGGGCCCATAATTACGCCCGCGCGATGAAAAGTAATTGTACAACCCACTCTTCGTGACCTTTCCTCAACATTGTTACGGGCCCGCAGATCGTCCGGGACGAGGATCATTCCGCCTTTGGGATAAATCGCATGGGGGCCAAAGACTGGGAGCACGCAACTCTAATCAGGAATGCGCACCTCGGTGCACAGGTGGCGCCACGTGCATCAACTTCGGGAAACGCGCAATATCAGGCCTCGTTCAAACGAGCTCATTATGGTTTTGATCGTATAAACTGATAAGGTCTTTCCGAGCAGAAGGGGTATTATCAAATCAGGTAAAGGGTCCTTATTTGTTACTTATCGTCGTGTCAAGCATAAGGACATTTTCGACTATGTTTATCATGTGATGAAACAGCACCGCCAAGAGTGCGTTTCGATAAAAGAATAATTGAGTTGTAACTAGTTAACTGTGCTCGACGTGTATACATGTCAGGTCAAATTTTTCTTTCCACGTGGTTGATTCTTATACTCATAGTGTAAATAAGAAATTATCATTTACCGCAAGAATTCATTTGCAGAAAAACTAATATCTTATTGAATAAAAATGTAATCCTTCCTTACTTTGCTTTTCATCAATCGTAAAATCATTCCGCGTCTCATTCCTGTCTTACGTTCCGCGATAAATTCCACAGTTAACTGGTTAAACGCCTTAATCCATTATTTACCATTGTCTCTTTTTTGGGACGCTTGTTTTTTATTTATTTTTACCCGAGCAGTGGAACTTTTAGTTTCGATTATTCTACCTATATCTTGTACTGACAGCTATAAAAGTTGCAAACCGAATAAAAATATTTTTCTCTAATTACTTTACGGTAGGAAATTAATTAATTAGTGCATTTTTTAGCTCTGCACTTGGCTACAACATGTAATGGGTTAATGTGATACGAAAAGGCGTGAGTTAAAGAAAATTGTTCGGATCAAGACTGATCATTGAAACGAAAGAGAATAGTTCAATTATTTTTACATCTTGCATATAGGATTGGATTTTCATATTACTTTCTTTTTTGTCCGGTTTAGACTTAAATAAAATAATATACATTTGCGGCAACAGAACTGATCGAGGCTCGATTAAAATAGATAAAACTGAAATTAATTTGCAGACGATTAGACCGTTATTCTACGGTGATTTGTCTACGAATCAGATTTTCCATTAATTCCTGCAAACGGCGACGGCTCAGAACCGAGTAGTATACGCACATAAATCGATCGTCGATGGAATTCACCCGGCACTACGATCCGATTCATTAGTGAAACTCGATTAGCAGATGGACTAATGTGAGTTTCTTTTCAAGTATTCCGGATAATTAACGGTCAAGAACATTTGCTCGAGGAAGCACGAGGTATTACAGATAAAGGCGTATCTCGATGGAATCTCGATAGAGATCTATTCTATTATTAGCAAAGGAGAACGGTTTGTACATAGAAAAACCTACAACGAGCGAGCGATTGAAGGTGAGATGTAGTTATGCAGAGGAAAGTGAGAAAAAAGTCCTAAAATTAAGTGAAGGAATTGCAAAACGAGAACAACGTTTAGTTTATCGAAACTCGAGATTAGCATATACGAACGAATTTAAATTGTCTGATTTAAAAATAATTTGATATTATTACCAATATTCAAGTTTAATGGGAGATCGCTGTATATAATTTATGATTCAATAATTTAAAATATGGATTTTAGAATTATTAACTCCAGTGAAAGGGGAAAGTGGATCAGAAAAGTTATCAATTCCTCGAACTCGAAGGGCACTATTGAAAGGTAATTACGAAATGTGAAATCTGTACGTGACGATGTTTATGTTAATTACAGTTATCCTCAAATTTTGTAGGCACTTATTACCATATACTTATGAAACACCTTTGCTTTTTATTGCTACACCCATTAATACCGTTTCGAATAAAAGAAAAACATTTCTAGAGTATTTTTAACTTGGCGCTACATCCATTAATAAAAATTGTTTGAGTGCAGAGTCGATTAACCTCTGCAAGGAGGGCAGGTGAAATTCTTAGGCAAATGAACAAATGCTAGAACACGAGTATTGACCACGCACAACATTTCCAAACTATAACACAAGACAACAAATAATATATTTATTTCTGGCAGTACACGCGCAAGTAGCACGGCGTAGCAACTAATTAACGTATAAATTTTATAAGCAAATTAGTTCTTGTAGTCTAATATCAAGACATATTCACATGAGTTTCACGCGTCCACAAACGTAAAGTTGCGCGTGTGGATCGCGGCGTTATCCTTACCCAAATAACATTTCTTGCAAAATATGAAGGAAATTTAAAGAAACGGACAATCCGATTCTTCTCGAATAACAAATAAACAAACAATTATTATATATTTTGATCACTACGCGATATCAAGCTATATAAGAAGCGGTTGAACATGTCGACTCGTTGGTCTAGGGGTATGATTCTCGCTTCGGGTGCGAGAGGTCCCGGGTTCAAATCCCGGACGAGTCCGCTTGGCAATTTTTCCTTTTGCTTTTTTGCAAAGCCATCGCAGCTAGCCTATTGATTCAAACTGTGATACTCAAAATCGTTCCGATGCCCTATCGTGAATGGATTTCGAGATGTATCTCGACCGTAATTACGCCTAACGGAACCTTCTCCAGGCTTTCGATACTTCTCTCGCTTTTGCTTTTTTTGTCATTATGATAATTATAACTCTTTGGTGCACGCCGGGTATTTTTCCTGTGTGGTAGAGGTCGGCAAGCACCGAAACCGAAACGCTATGTTGCGCAAACATGCGCTCGTTGTTACTGTCGCGACAGATAATTAATGTGAGAATAATACCTCGTTTCAGAAAGTAACGCCTTTTTCTGCGCAAGGCGGTTCTGTAATCCATAAATTATATCCCATTAATGCCTCGGACCTTTAGCCGTGCCTCGACCATGGCTGAACCTTCCTCGACGTGTACTCTCTAATTCCTACAACGGTATCTTTGATGTTCTAATGCATTTCTCGGCCCTTTTTTTTCTTCCGACCAGACGGTCGCTGGTCGCGGCTTTTTCGAAAGGCACCTCTGTGCTATCGTGAACGACGATTGGGTTTATTAGTTTTTTTGTTTGCTACCACTTCACGACGGATCTTCTTTAGCATGCTTTTAACGGAAAGAAGATACATATAAAACGCATAACAAATCGTAGTGTAAACGAGTTCAATGCGAATATCCTGTTGTAAAAATATATCACAATCGTACAGTATATTTTCCTTGCTTTTATTATCCAACCGGTTTGATTTTATAAATAAATTTTACATTAAACTTTTTATGGTATATTGAACAATAACTTAGGTAGTCTATTCCGATCATATCCATAATCTTCATCGTAAAGTTCGATGAGGAAAGTAATATCTTTTCCTAATAGTTCTCTTCACATCAGCTGTCTCGTAATAACCTTACTATTTCTAGCATGAATACTTGCATGAAAAAAAAACAGGGAAAAGCATAGAAGGGGAATGAATAAAAAAAAAACTCAACTTTCAATCTTCTTTATAAGATGCTCCACGATTGACCGTGCATTATTCTAGTATCGAGAAACTACCACTAACTTGCGCAATGACAGTCGGCACGACAGACGGCGATTCTCCACGGAGCGTCAGAAAAAAGCGCTTCGAATTACGCATTGGCACACGTGCAAGGAGCACGTGCGTTCAAAAGGCGCGAAGCCTGCCAAAAATCCTTGAGAAGAAGAGGACGGACGTTTCTCATGCAGGGCTCATGAAGCGAGCCAACAACCAAGGATAGGACGACGATGCCCCCATGAACCCAAGTGATCGATTGCGGACCCGTTAACGATGACGCGAGTTCTAAAATCATCGAAATCTGCCATTCCGTTCGCCTTAATCGCATGTCAGATGTCCACGAGATAATCAACGCCCGAGCATAGTGCGCCTCGCGTAGCGACAATCCTTTCTCCGGCGTAGTGGCGGAAATAAACGTACGTGCGGCCCCGAAACTCGTTTTATTACCTCGCCGCCGAGTTCGACGTATTTTTACGAAGGCCGATTCATTATAAATGTCAATTTAGGTGTTATTAAATAATTCGCGATAAAAACGGGGGACTGACGTTTATGGGGAGATATGAATTAATGTGAGAATAATACATTAAGCTCGTCCTGAGAGCAAAAGCCGAACGCGCCACGATAATACATAATGTCGCGCTGCAAGCCTGGTATTTTCATCCTGAAACGAGGACTCGATTTTGCATCGCTTATACGCAGAACTCTGACGGAGTGTATTTGCGCCGTTTCTAACTCATCCATTGGCCGATACTGTTTTATTTATAGAATTATAGCACCGGTATCATGTTTTCTGCGATGTGTCATACGAGGAGGAATGTTCGTGTCATTTGGATACATTATCATCTCTTATACAGTTTTTGATGGAGCACCTGAGAAACTATATAATTTTGATATATATCTGTTGTTGACGGTTTAAAGAAATATCGCAGATTTACTTATAATTATAACACTGCAGTCTCACTGTATGATGTTTATACCTCTATTCAAAGATATCCATGAAACTTATACAACTGTCGTTAGCACCTTCCTGGGGTTATATTTTTCTTTGTAAAATGTCGATCGACAATCTTATTACTCTCGCATCTACTTTTTCTTGATAGACTCGATATATGGAGCGATCCTTTTGCACATATTTTGTCGATGCTATAAAGAATATCGAGAAATAGCGTTAATCACCTTTATCTATCCTACGATTTTCACAAGATGGTAACACCAATGATTCTTCAGAGCCGCGGAATTTTGTACTTTGACAGTACTTTCCTCGTACCGCGTATTTCTCGAAGCCATCGCTATTTCACAAGCGAATCTGGGAACCGTGGATGCGCACAATCGCGGCTAATTCGGGGCAAAAGTTTCGACATTTGATAAGCGGAATGGTGGTTACGCAAGCGCGGGGTCGCGCGGTGCAAAAGGAGTCATCCTCGTCCGTAAAAGTGAATGTTTGGCCAAAAATGTGTTTGGGCAATCGGGGACACGGCATTGCTGCGGCAAAGGGGCCATAGGCTCGAGTACCATGCTGCTCTTTGGTCTCGCGGGCTCTTTCATCGGCGAGCAAAGAAGCGTCTACCGTCGAAAGAAACCAGGATGCGCTTCCATTCTTTACGCCTTCCTTTTTTTTTTTCTTCAAAGGAACGATTAAGTAATACGTAATTAATAAAGGCACCATTTCATCCCGGCTTTTTATCGCGCGCAAGAGCACGCTTGAAGCAATTACAGCCCCCTACCAGGACCGCCGTCTTCGTAATCCTGCGCACGTCGCGCATATGACAGGGTCGGCCGTAAAATTCTGAACGTGCAATTAGGGCCAAGTCGTTAATTCATTTTTCTCTACATCCGGCCTATACTTTCAGCGCTCCGATATACATGTCTAACATTATCAAAGCTGCTCTTGTGCGCGATAATACTGTTTTTCCGTGGATTAAATGTGTAAGACAATGTGGAATGATCTCTTAAATGAAATAATAGGCGATGAACAGTACCCAGTGTTAGCCAAAGTGCGCGGTATAATCGGAAAGCACGCGAGAATACGTTTGAAAAAATACGTTGAACTGGTTATATGGATTTTCTTCGTACGATGCTTTTTGGACAATGTTGAGAATAAATCATGATTAAGTGCACGTGTACTTCAGTGAGATCAGATCGAGAATTTACTAGGGAATTTAATCATACATAGGAATACCTAACAAATTTTGTCCATTTTTCACATGGATTATTGTCTCTGTCCAATTATTCTACAATGGCAGCTTTTTATTTAATAGTACGGAATCAGTAAATAGTTGAATTTAATCGAATTTATTCTAGATCTGTATTCAAGAGTTTAAATACATGTTTTGGTGAGGGTATATTAAGTATATCTGTTATTACATAATTATCTATGGTTCGAGAGTCCGTAAAGGAAAGTGGAATACAAATATCGAAGGAAATAAATAAATAAAAGTATTTTAAACTTAAATTGTATATTGTAATAGAATAAATGTGGCGAGCTGTACAGATGTGAAAGTGATGTAAGGTATTGTACCTTATGCGGTCCTCCGCTCCTTGTTACGGAATTGTTGTTGAAAAAGACGATCGCTGTAAAGAGGTTTGCGAGGCGTCAGAGAATTTGTACTCAAGGATCGAGGATTAAACGTATTTAGTATTTATTGTGCTTTATGTTTTCTTACGTAGCCCTTTCTTATGTTTTTTTGTGCTCTTTATTGAACAAGCAACCGCCTCTTCAGTTGCGGCGTTCTTCTTAGGTTACTACATTATTCCTTAATGAGTTAGTTTCTTGCATTTATTCAGTTGCGTCTGTATTGTGTGAAACTAATTGTCGCATCCTTTCCACGACATATACAGGAAGAATGTCAGTTGAAAGGGTAAAAGTTCGGGGTAGAACTGTTTCAGAATGCACGAAACGGCATTTATTGTGGTGATCGTGATTCATTGATGTCACTCGTAAGGTCGTAATCTTCGTGCCGTACTTGCGGTTTCTCATTTTGTTTGGAAACCATCGCTCTTCCGGCCATACCGCTGTTGCGACAGAAGATTGCATAGGCTACTTCCGTGATCTCTACTTATTACGAACCTAGAATTTCTTCAATTTGTTAGTCGCGATCAACGCGATAAATACCAATCTTAGTAACATTCAGATACATTCTTTCGCATGCTATTGTATTTCCGCTACCAATATTAAAAACGATGTTGTCTTTGTTTATAACCTTTGCTAGTACGTGGTTATAAGAATTACTTTACAACTTGCGTTATTTCGAAAAATTGTGCATCTTACTTACGTAATTTTTACTGATAGCTTTAAGAAACACTAAAAAACCCATGTAATCCTTTCGTGAACTACCACATCGTTATTTTATAATTTATGCTGATTATTAAAAAAGATACTATAAAGCTTTTTTCCATAACCATCAACAGTTGCTTCAAAGAACATTTTGTTGTACACATTTTATTGGTAACAATCCCCGTTTACAATGATTACCGATCATTTTAAAAGCGTTAACCTTCTTACTGTACAATTTATGCTTATATTTGGAATGGTAAAAAATAACGCTTATTCATAATTCAGATATTTTTACAAAATTGTAATGAAAAAAACTTTTTAATGTATAATAAATGAATTGTTGCTTTTCCTGTTTTTTGTCTTGTACCACAATGTCCCCAAAATTCCCAAAAACCGATGACATTGCTGCGTGAATTATTCGAGGAATTGTAGATGCTTAGCATCGAAATCAATTCCAGGCATAAACGGTTGCAGTTTCAAACGACACATCTGGTTCAAAAATCTGCGGGGAACCACATGTCTGTGCTTACATACTCACGGATAAGTGTCAGCGCACCTGCATCTACGTACGTACGTTCGAGCTTCTTGTGGTCACTCAATCGCTTCGTGGCCTCCTCATTCAATTACTTAGGTCGGCCCGAGGTCGATGTCGTTTATACACTCTATAGACTACGAACAAAACGACTGCCAAAAGCATGTGCCTATAACGAACGATTGGCCTTGAGTGCATGCATCCTTTGATGGGCCTTTTTTAATACAAAACCATTTTCTCATCGTATACCATTTTGTTGCAGAGAATCTTGAAATGGATATAAATATCCGATGAGCCACCGTTTATATTCGAGTTGGGTTATGTTTTATGATTTATTTCATGAGACTTTAAATAACTGCTGGATCCAAAGTTTTTGTCAGAATATTGAAGGAGCATCTTTGCTCTTTGTCGTGGAATTTTTTGAATGTTCTTA
The DNA here is from genome assembly GCA_038496175.1 of Ampulex compressa. Taxonomy (NCBI): domain Eukaryota; kingdom Metazoa; phylum Arthropoda; class Insecta; order Hymenoptera; family Ampulicidae; genus Ampulex; species Ampulex compressa. The sequence continues at coordinate 107,441 of JBCFXI010000527.1, forward strand.
ATACCGAGGATACGGATGAAACAGTTGTTTTTTTTTCTTTTGTTTGAGCATGCGCACGTACACACACACACACATATGCTTGAGAGAAGATAATAGAGGAAAGAGAGATTTTTTTTGAGTACACTGATTACCCTCTTATTGTTTAAGAGGAAGATAAATTTAATGGCAATTAAACATAAGCTTTGTATTTTCATACTGGTAATGGTGTTAATGAAGTACAAAGAAATAAATAAAAAAAGAGAGGCGGAAAATAAACAAATGATGTTCGTCCATCACATTGACTTATAGCTGTTCCTTTAAACCAGGATTGGTCAACACCTGTTCTGCAGATCATATATGACGAATTATGTTTTTCTTTTTTTAATATTAGGTATTTCAGAATGTATTTTAAAGTGCGTTAAAGCAATTGAACAGAGTGACGTTTGCTATAATTACAAGAAGAATACGAAATGCACAGTTTCTGATATTTTACATTCATAGCTCATAACAATGTCCTCCGAGAAAAATGTGTTATTATCTTTATTTATGTGCGGAAATTTTAACGTCGTCAACGCGGCCCACGATGCAATTTAGATTGGCCGACTCTGCTCTAAACTAAGTGTTACTTTCACTAAGTCGGCCTAGGATTAACTGACAAATTCTCTCGCAGAATATTATGTTAAGAATTTAGTTCGACATACTGACTACAGAATGATTGCGATTAAGACATTTTTCTTGTTTAGTCTCGAATTAAATTTAATTTACACTTCAAAATCATATACACGAAGTATTCTATCACTATCAACAGTATCTTAAACGGTAAGTGAATTGACGAGCATCAACATACATTTATTTTTTAATATTTTACCACGCTTCTTTAACCCTTTCACTGCTAAGAACGTATTACTGCGGGCTGAGAAAGGCACAGTCTCCTTACTAAATTCCATACCGAAAAAAAGAAAAATGCTGCTGGAATTTGCCATGTTAGTTCCAACACTACGCTTGAGCAGAAGAAGCGAAAAGAGAGAGAATTATAGAGAATTTATTTCAATAATTTATTACAAAATTAATTCGGCACAGCGGGTCTAGAATAGGAAAACGAATTCAGCAGTGAAAGGGTTAACGTCCATATGTATTTCTTATTACATAATATTAAAAGACTCCCTTTTTCGAAAATGGTGTTCCATAAACCCTAATAACAGGGACTTTCAAACGTATTCCCATATCAATTTTACAGTCAAATTATGAAAATTGACTGGATTAATCACAAAATTCTCACAATCAAAGTATTCCATTTTTTATCTCTTTATTTAGTCCATATCAAACGCAATAAAGTACTACGCAAACATCTACATCTGAAGCAACAAACTCCGCGAAAGCAAGCGTTAATGTCGAAAGGCTAGGCATAGTTATACCCTTCCCCTGTATCTTCGCATATCTCCCAGCATTACGAGCTGCTTTCTTCCTCCCCGCAAACAGCACCGAAAACCTTATCCCCGCCGACGAGGTCGTTCCATAGCTCCCTAAACACACTCGTTTCACGGCATGAAATACGCCCGCAATCAGAGGGCCGTAAACACCATTTGAAGCTAATTTGACAATGGCATGACGGATGTCTCGCGGAGGATCCAGCACCCGGGGGCACCGAGTTTCTCTATCTTCCTACCTCGAGGCGAGATGCGTGGACGAGGTAATGTGGGAGAGGTCGACGTAGGTCGGCTGAGGTCGCGCACGAGGCACGCATGCCGGAATACAGGGTGCTCGTAAAGTCTCGATTAGAGGAGACGAGAGTCGCCGGGCGGCTGCGGCCGCGGAAGATAGTATTCTCGTGGTTCCAAGTAATGCTCGACTCTTCCGTTCGGTGTGCGCCGGCCAACGGTCGATCCGGGGGGGGGGACCCCGGGGTTAAACGTCGAACGTATCTTAAGGCGGCCGTGGAAGACGTCGAACGCACGTAATAAGTGTATACAGGCGAGCAGAGGAGGACCGGCCAGTTTTGTGATTTACGCAAAGTAATCCCATTACGGGTCGCGCCGCTCGTTAATGTCATGCGCGCGCCTATACGAGGTTGAACGACGTTGCGGGACGCGGGTTGCAGCTGCGGCCAAATGCTCGTCGTTTGGATAAAATCCGTAGGATGATACGGTGCCGCTGCCATGCGAGAATCCTTGGCGATTGTACTCGGTTTTGCGCGTTCTTCGGATGGAAGGTTCTTTCCAGCATTTTTCGTGATCCCATGCTCCTCGAGTGTTCGTGCTCCCTCCGCGAGGCAGATGTTGCGAATATTTTTCTCGGACGGAAATTAGCGCTGACCTTGATTTTAATCGCTGTGCTTGGCGGTACCAGGATTTGCATATCTTTACGCTTCAACGTTCTATTGAGCATCCTGCGTTACCGCATGTCTTTGAAACGTTCGCACACTTTGCGCTAAATCGGTTCGATAAGGATTTATCTGAGTAACGGATTGATATTTACTTGTGCTTTGTTCGTGCATCCGAATCTTCGTGGATTTTAAAAATATTTCTTTCAGGGGTATACTATTTTTTTCGTTCGTACTTTTCTCGATCTTGTTCGATGGTACTCGATTTTATATGTATTGCAGGATCAAATTTGTGTCGAGCACCAGGCATGACTATGTACTATCGACGGGACTTCCATCGACCTAAATTAAATTTATACAAATTTTCGTAGCGGCATAACGCATTGCGCAAATGCTTCGAATGTATCTTACAGGTTTTTAACATATTTTGCTTTATGTTACTTCCTTAATTCTTGTAAACTGACATGTCATACCTGCACATTTCGCGATACTTTACTCGCGCGCATATTAACGTCTTGTGACGGCTATCGACGAACAAGTCAACGGCGAGTACCTATTTCATGAGCCCAGTGTCCACCGAGTCAGCAACATCGGAATTCAATGCTCGAAAAATGTCGTCCAGAGTTATTGTATTTGCCAGGTGCGAACTCGTAATCGGTTGCTGCCGGCGATCAATGGTAACGAGCGAACTGGACTTACCGAGGTTTGCGCGATCACCGAGGAAACTTCAATCTGGGTGGTCGTGAAACGGGGTCGGGGAAGGAGGTCGTGGAATCCTTGGCTGAAATTCGAGCGATGATTGAATAACGTTAATAACACCTTTGGCAGCTGTAACTTTACGCGCAAGTTCGCGCATGCGCTGGCGGGCACCTCGTAACTTAGAAGACGAAGAATGGATGCGACGTCGAAGCACTCCTGTCTTTTTGCACCTCCACCCTTATACGGCAGGGCGCTCGGTTTGTCGGCCAGGTGAAATTGCCGATGCGCATTTTCATTCGATGTACACCACGCGGGGGGAGAAAATGAGGAGAATTACCGTTTGACACATTGCGATCGACGTTAATGCTTTAACACGCCCATTGGGTCGCTCCGAATCGCTTGCCAATAGGGGAGCCAGAGTATAAACGAATGGGTCACGTGACATTTTTCAATTACAATAAATACTGTTTTGGACGCGTATCCTGAGTTCGCTTATAGACTTAATGTTATAATACAAATTCACGAATATTCGAAAGTTAGGTTAGGTTCAGAGATGGCGAAAAATTTAACGGGAATAATTACAACCTTCTCTAATCGATGTACAATCAAACTTCACCTTTGTATATCTTCTTTTAATAAATTACATTTATTGTTTTAAACACCTAATCTCTTACTCAGAAAATGTCTAAGACATGTATGATGATCTGATGTTGTGGAGTTAAAGTTCAGTCGACTAGTTCCACATTTGCGGGTAGAATGTAATATTTTTGATCACGGTTACGTGGCTCAAATAATGAAAGGGGAAATATTAATTAATTAAATAATTAACATAAATGACATTTATGTTTATAACGCGTGCAGTTCCACGGGAATTTATAAGGAAATCCCCATCAGGCCACGCTTGCTGAAAAGTGCGATGTCAGTCATTGGTGACTGACGTGGACCGCACGGAAAGTTCAATGTCAGTTGCCGGTAATTCATGCCGCGCATATAGTTTGAAGATAAAACGGTTTTAGATAAAAATTGATTGCCCCTGACTTTCTTATCGTTAAAGATAATAGATTTAGCTTCTAAAGTTTGACTATTTTTCGGAGCCACTCAGTGTATGACCGATGCGCGTTAACGGCTTTGGAAAGCTTCACGATGAATTTTCGCGGTTGATTCGCCTTGGAAGCTCGCATGACGTGCTACAATGTTATACCCTGGAGGTTAAAGTGTTTACGGGAAAGTCGTATATCTAGGATGATGATATTCGCACAAGGGGAAAACGGGATCTTTGCCGTAATTTGTAATGGGAAATGGTAGTCAGTTTGCACACCTCTGTATAAAATTCTCCTCCTTATATACGGTTGTATAAGATAGGAACTATAAAATGCAGCAAGATCTGTATTAAGAGTTTATAATGGGAATAAATAAGTACGAGTGCTCAGATATTTGTTCATCAGAACCAGTGAATGCCACGCATTGAAATGGTTGGAAGGTACTTCGAAGGTTTCTCGTAAGAGCGACGATAAACTGTTGCACGGTAAACCAAAACATTATGTTCAGTATGTCACTGTCTATTTCTCTAAATGAATACTATACACCTGTAAAGACTTACAATTCTCTTTTTAACTCCTTCTGTACTTATGACAACTAGTATTCTTCGTTGCACAATCTGCAAAAGCTAATGTTAAATATAGCCCCTTACATTGCAGGAATACACGTTTATCATGTGTTAAAATTTCATGCCTCCTTGTATAATAGTTTTCCTAACAACAATGCCTTTTACACGATCACAGCGCGATTGATACAACGCGTATTTTTCTCATTCGAGTAAACTTCTGTTGACATTTCCTCGTAAGAAAAGGATTTTATCTTTGCGTTGTTTTGATGTTGGCCCTCCACAAGAATTACGGTCCAAGAAAAAATCAACTGAAATAGGGAAGAAGAGGGAGGTTTAAAAAAAAAGTTCGTTTACGTTATTTTTCTACGCTGTGTTTCCGTGTTCTCCTATTACTTCTGCACATTTTTGTATACGTTTCATTAGATCAATAGTCATTGTTGGGAAAAAATATAGGTGAGAACGTTCGATAACGGCCATAAGGAAAATTATCTCTGTCGGGGAGTTTAATACTTAGCCAGGCATCCGGGAAAACAAAGTGAAAGGAGTAGGCACCATCCTTCGACAATCTCAAACGACGGCGCGGCGCACGGTTGTGCACACGATTATATGGCCTATGAATCACACGCGGAGATGCCCACGTTAGGCGGAGAGCTAATTGAAACTTTTATTCGCAATTACGCCTTCATTTTTTCGCCGGCAATGCGACCCGTGCGCCTGTTAATGCATTGTACTTCGACTTTTTTGCGAACCGGTCGATCGTCGATTTTAACCCCAATTCGGCCTAAACGATGTCCATTAAGGTTAAAACATTGATGTATAAAATTACATAGAAAAGTAAATATGATGGAAACAGATATAACTTAGTCACTTTCATCGGCTGATTTGATAGGGAGAAACCGAATAATACTATTTAACGTATTAGCTTTATAGATTCTTTTCGTTTTACATGTCAAGGTAAATAACTACTTTATTTAAATAATATTTATAGCAATATGATATTATTTATGTATTTTTTAAATCTCGCTAAATCCAAATAATTCCTAATATGCTTCAAAGGGTAAGAATGCCGCACTAATAAACGGTTCGCACGTTCCAAACACAGTCTACAGTCTTCAGTCATTTCCTCTTCTACATTGTGTATTTAGCCGCCTACCAGCTTAGGAATTCTTCTATATACTATAATATAACCTGCTTGACAAATTATTCTCTGCCCTTACTTCAAATAAATTCTGAGAATCAAATAAAGTCACGAGATAAAAATTTCCTGACGCGTGTTCACATTTTCACGTGTTTTTTTTTGTTCCATTCAGCATTATTATTACTCATTTAGGGAAAAAAATTCTGCAATCTATGAAACACTAAGAAACCGGAGAATTAGCGACAATTTTCTACTCTCAAGGCTACTAATATTAATATGACACATATACCTCGGCACATGCACGCCTCGATTGTAATAATCGTCAATTTCATGGAATCAGTTTGTACCGATCAACCCGAATATCTGATATTGATGTGTAAAATCTGTGTTGGCATGTGAGACAGCCAAGTAGTCGCCGTTTGAGGCGGTTCTCCACCATGGAATTATGCCGCGTGCCTAGTCGATACTCCACGGTTAATGAGTATTCCGTGCATACATTATCCGCGCATCGCGGCAGCGATTTTACTGTCCCGGCACGAAAAGGTTGGGCGCTAGATCAGGCGTGATTGGCAATGCCATTTTCGTTGCCGGAGATTTTCTAGCGTGTTGCAACGATTTTATGTACGCCCGCTGGCCGTTAGCAATCTTCGCACAACACGAGTATTTTGTGCCGTTTTGAAGAAATGGACGTTATGCGACTTTCAATGTCGCATCGAACATTCGTATGGGTTTAGAGACGAAGAAATAACGCGGTGGCACACATTATAATTATGTATTATCTTGGGACGAGAAAAACGGATGGCTGCGTTCAACTGAGAATACAATTGATAATGCGCGGAAATATAAAACGACGCGTTGTAAGAAGTGTTCATTAGTATATATATAGATCGTTATCTTTTAGGCTCACCGGTTTTGATCGCGATCAGAGCGTCGGTTTTTCCGGGAAAAGGATTGCACGTATCCACTACGCACACGTCCTTTTCATTTACTTCAATGTTACGACAATGTTTGACACTTATATAAAAATATGTCACGTTTTTTGATTCACGTTATGTAAATCGCATTGGTGTAAAAAACTCGTGTTACATTAAAACCGTGATCTCAAACCTTTGCGTCGCAGATAAGTTATTCGTACATTTCCTTGCGCTCCTCTCTAAGCGTAGATTTTTCTTCCATCGAGAAATTCTTACGGGTGCTTGTATCTTAAATCAATTTCATGCGCATTTTGAAACGAACGACCTGCGAGCCGATGAGAGTCGTTGAATTAATGTAATTAATTAGCACTTTGCCGTCAACCATCTCTATTCGGCTTTATTAAGAGTCACGTTAATTGCCTTCCTTGCAGTACGATTATTTAAACATTTAATTATGTTCTTTGGTAGGTTAATCTGCATTCGCTTTTTCCACTGTTTGCGTTAGTGTGTTACAGTCATCGCGTTGAAGTTACTATACTGCCTATGTCAGCGTTATCAACATAGTGCGACAGGAGAGATATCAATGACCGAGGATGCTCTTTATTCAATTTCTGATAAAACATTATGGAGGATAATAAATTTTTGTTCCAAGTAGTAATCCTCATGTTTAGGAATATATTAATACAACTGTTATAAATACTCTTATAAGTTTTCCTTGTATTTATTCAATACAGGAGGAAACATTGGTAGGATTCCGATCATATTGTAATATTCATAGATAAACTTTCTTGCAATCAACAAACAGAATCAAAATAGAAAAATATAGAAAAATATTCAAACAAAATGGCGAATCATGCATAGAATGGGCAATGTGCATGTTTACGTAGTTCGGGAATTAGTGAAGTTATAATATCCGTACCTTTATTTTTCCACGTTTGATCGATCACGAAGACGATTTGCCATGTGACGATAGAGATATAGACTATCACTTATAAGTATCTGGCCATCCAGCAAATTTACATAAACTACGTATTAATGCTATAGTGTGCAATTTTGTGAATATGTACTCATTCAATAAATATCACTTATACCGTTTAATATTGTGTAACATATGCGAAACATCATAAAGGGGCGATGTAAAAATATTCTTATCTCAACAAGATTTAGTAATAAGCGCGAACGTATACTTGTTTTTCAAATTAAATTAACCCTTTTGCAAATCAAGTACTTTTATATACATAACATATTTTAAAAACATCAAATAATGTTAATTGCGTAGTAAGAAATCAAAAATTTTATTATAATTCATACAATTACATAATTACATATGGAGATGAAGGTATACATAAAAATTGTGCGTAGATAATTCAGTAATTCAATAATAATAATAACTCAAGGAGAACCACTGATAGACCACGTTATATGTACATACGTGCATAGTATATATAACCTTATCTATAAACGATTCCCCTTGAATTATTATTATTACTGAATTACTAAATGATCTGCGCACAGTTTTCATACATACCTTCATTTTCATATATAGTCATGTAATTGTTTGAATTATAACTAAATTTTTTATTTCTTATTATGTAATAAAAACTTGTAAGTTTCGGAGATTTTTGGAAGGAAGCATATGTGCAGCATGGAGCACACGGTCAAAGGCCCGCGACTACCCCCGTGAGGTCTTCATCGGCTACCGCGACATTGAGGGATATTCCCCTCTGCACCTACTCACGGCCTCTTTGAGGAATCGCCTCATCGCGTAAATGCTAATCGCCCGCCGCTCGCACGGCACGACAAACAAAGTTGCATTATGCCTGCGAAAAATGGAGGAGGCTAATCTCGGCTTCATTACCATACGCACGCGGACGTATGCTCGGTACGTATGCTCGTCATTAGCGCGCGGCGCGATTAATAATTGCCCGGGAGGGTTAAGAATCGATGCTTATTTCATCATCGCACGCACGTTTATACCTCGTGTAACCACGCCGTCCTGCATATAATCACCGGTAATTAGACCGTAGAATCGAGGCATCTTTATCACCCACGACGAGGCACCTCTTGCGATTACCAGTGTATCTTTTTCTCGAGCCGCGCTTTCGCACTTGCGAGGAGTCATATTTCACAGCGCTTGGAAGCCTCTGCGCGACGTCCAGTATACGGTTGAATGGTATTTATTGGGTCGGTACTTTTAAAGATTTTTCATGGGTGCTTTAAATAGACGGTTATTATATGTAATAAAATGTGATATGGTACTTCTATTCTTCTTGCTCTATGAATTGTATTAAAATAAAAGTGTATAGTTAAATTAAATAGATAATTAAAAAATAAGTCTATAATCAAGATTATTGCTCGTCTAGACCTCGACTTTATTTTTAATCCAGAATAAAATACCAGTATGTGACATTAATGACTCGTAGATTTTATTCGTGGGTTTTATAACGCTTTTAAGATCTAATTATCATTCCTGCAAAAAATAAATGAAATAAAATAGAACCTTACAATGAAGTATGAAAATATTTCACAGGTTGATCATTTAAATTTCTCCGGTTTAATAACCGACTGAAATTATTCACGTTGAAAATAGTTTTGTAAATTATTGACAGACTTACGGTAAAATATGATTGGTAGCGATTGTAAGCGAATTGTAAAAGAATCAGAATTACTATTCTTAATACATTTACGACAAGAGCTTGCATAGTTACAAAGAGTTTGTAATAAAAAAGTTATTATCATAAATGGTTTATAAATGGAGTTTATTATACAAATATAATATAAAATATAAATTATAATATAAAAATATAATAATAATCACAATTGCATAACCAGTGCATGCAGAATAATAAACGTAATCATTATTTGCATTCAAAGTTGAAAATATTACACCTTCACTTTTGTATGTTTATATTCTTCAACGATGTAATCAAGAATCTGTACTTTCTCAGATAAGAAGTTAGCTCACCTTTGATACTTATAAACTCTGTGCTGTATTCTTACCGTACTATGTTCATACGATATATTGCAAAAACATTGTAAACGTATATAATTCTTCTATCTACGATCTTCAACGGTTCTGATTGCATCTACCAATAACGCCCTCCCGACTGCTTCAAAAATACGATCGTTTCCTCATACCTCGACAATTCCTTATCCTTTCCTCGGCCTTATCTGTTTTCGTGTACGAAATCATTCATGTCGTATTTTTCCCATCGACCGGTCCTGCCGCTTAAAACACAACGAGCTCGCCGACGAAGAGGTCCATTTACTAAACCGTTATGAGATAGGCGCGGCAGCGCTTTTATAATCGCGTCCCGTCTTGCCTTTCTCCTGCGCGAAATGGGGTTTTAATTATTACCCGGCGCATTAACCCCCGCGAACCCGCGGACACGCACCTGCGTGGAAGCGCGTGCCCGCTGCGTGGGCGTAGGCGAATCTACGAGGAAGATCGTCTTTCGTGAAGGATTTCACCGAACCTGCCAGCCATCGGAAATTTTTCCATTCTCTGGTCATCGCTATGTACGCGTATCTTTGGAATCATTAAACTCACGAGTGCTCTGGCTTTTTACAGTTTATAAAAGGATCGATCATATAATGCTAGAATTAACGCTAGAATTACTTAGCTTACTATTAACGCTAGAATTTTCTAGCGACCGGCTTTTTGCGCAGCAGAAACCGAATTTGCCTAAAAACGTTGGCAGGAGTGCGAAATATATACTTTTCATCCCACTCCTACCAACATTTTTCGGTTAATTCGGTTCATGTTCCGCAAATCACAAGGAAAACCCATCTTAAGATTATATCCTGAACCTTAAGTACTTGTATCTTTCCTCAGTCTGACCAACTGAAAAATAGTGATATTGAAAATTGTAATAGGTTTTATTCAATTAACGCCAGGATTTAAGTGTAAAGTTGCAGAAGAACAGCAAAATAGCTATTATGTTTATCTGCCATTCGAAATGAGTTTATGAAACAAATGTTCGATAGTAAATCAATGAGAGTATTCGTTAATAAAGAATCTTGTACGGTAAAAATGCCAGTAAAAAAATCTACCTTTATGTATAGGTACATTAAAATTTTATTGAGGGATTTGCGTAGTGGTCGTATACACTTCTTTGTTACGTTTTTTCAGCTTCATTTTGAGTATTGTCTTGTTAAATCATTATATCGATATTATTTATCCTTTATCAATTTTTTTATCCTGTTACATCTTCATTCGTAAATAAATAATAATACTGAAACATTTCTTAAGACTATATAAGTGACGTGTTTCTTATGCTTAACGCATAAATCGGTTCTGATTTAGCCTTTTAAAAAGACTTCTCAGATCGCCGCACGACCATGTAGCCTGCTACTTTAGGCAAACAATCGGCAATGAGACCTAATTAACTGCCTGCCTTGTCGTAACGATTACGATACGTAATTAATACGCGAGCAGACTCTCGTAGCGTGCAGCTACGCTTGGAGACTGCTAACTTTTTGCGCTTCAAGTACGCCTGGAAGGCACATCGAAGTTTAAACTAACGTCATCCATAGCTTATTCACAACTGCTACTAGGTTATTCAATAAGTTCACGGAACGCCGTCGACAGCAGAACTAAAACTTCGACGTCATTTTAATATTCCAGGTTTCATAAGAAACTCAACCGAAATTTCAATATTTTCTTGAAATATTTTAAATAAAGTTTTGGATTTCAAACAGCTGTGTGCATAGTGGGTGCTGGTTTCTCTAACAAAGCAACAAAAACACAACATTTAGACCGTTTTTTTAACTTTGAAAGTCTCTTCTGTTTAAAGTCTTTAACTTTTAGTTTCACTTATTAGTTCAAAATCTTTGGTTTAAAACTTTAGCTTAAAGTCTTTAACTTTTAAAGGCATTTTTACAACTATAAATTCGTTTTTTCAGTTGCGATCCGCACACTCACTTATTGAACTATATAGTATACCCATTATCTTGTAAGATATCTTGTTTATAGCGAATCTTGAAGTTTTATTCCGCATATGCGCATCGTGATTTTGCTTACAGATGCAAAGAGTATACCTCTAAGGTAGGACTTTTTTTTAAAATCCATTTATAATTTTTTTTAAGTATTCACCGATTAATTCCATTATTGTACGCGCAAGGAAATACTATTGCTCGTGAGAATCACCATGTACAGGTGTATCGTTCCCAAAGGGTTAAGAGAGGTCTCGTAAAAAGCCTGCAGCGCCTTACCGCTCTTGGCGCAACCACGAGAAAGATGGAATTGCTCGACAGCAAGGTAAAGAGAGAACCGTTCGGCTTCCGGCCGGCAATTACACGATCATTGAATTCTCTAACTGTCCCCTGTCTTAAGCAGGTCATCAATAAACGTCCACGTAGTTGCAAATACTAATCGCTGCTTACGCGAACAGCCGAATGTACCTGTCGAATCTTTCCCATGACATCGTTTTCGTGTACGCAAATGACGCTTTCTATGCAAATAAAATGGTCTGTAAAATTGTGCGATCTCTTAGTTACTCGTATATCAAGTTACTTCCGTAATAAAATTTATTGCTCAGGTATAACAAACACAAATCTCGCTTGTGAATCAAAGTCCAACTGACACGAATCACACTTGTGAATTGTAGTGATGAAGCTGTTGTGGTTACATGTATATTATCGTCGGTGCAAGTAATGAATATATATGTAGCAAGTGAATATATTTATAGCATGCTCGTAATATTCTAATCACGGTTAGAATGAAAATAAATTCTATTTCCTGTTCAAAAATATCAATTTGCACTATTCTGTTTTTTGTTTTATTATCGTTTTATTTGATCTGATAACATATTGTAGAAAAATATATTTCAGGGTGATAGAACTGTTAGCTACGTCTTTTTGAATATCATAGAACTCTTCATCAACGCGCAGGAGAAAAATTACTTTGATACATTAGGTGTACAACTTTGCTTCCGTTGATTTCTTTTTTGTGAAAGTACTACTGTATTGTAAAAAACTGGTTATACATTTATGATTCAAAGTATCGTCACATCGTTGGTCACAGCGGAAGTAAAGTTATACACCTAATAGTTTCATTGTCTACCACACCATTGTAATCCCTGCAGCTATTTATGTATTTAACTGTTGGCACGGAGTGCTGAGGATGTTTGTAAAAGAAAATACCAAACTTTCGCATATTTAGTTTGGCGAGATAAAAGTTTGTCGTTGTCGCAATGTATACACGCGGGGAACGAGGTTCTTCAGGAATCTTCACATTTTTCGCATCACTTCAAGGATCGGCCAAGCTCTTTCCCAACTATCTTGCAGAAAATAACTTTCGCACAAGAATTTTTACCTCTGAATTAATCTTTCCATATTTCCTACGACCAGCTATAAAAACACAAGCGAGTACTTTATTTGACTGAAGGCAACTTATATTTCAAGAATTGTATTAGAATTAGGATGCATCGATAAATCTACAACGGCCATTAACGTCTACTTTTCGACAGAAGACAAATGTATTGCACGTTTCAACGGTTAAATATACTTTTAGTATCATAATTGATTATGGCCAACGTTAACCCTCTCCAGATTCATTATATTCAACGTATTTCACAGTATATTATGCTTTAAATTACATGCCTAACAGAGGAAGTGATCTCTCCAAGTAAGTCAACATATCTCACATCAAGTGGCAAAAATGCAGCCTTTAAAAACGAGTTACTTGTTTTATTCGGAATAATTGGTGAATACCTATAAATCATTTCGTGACATACGATTCCATCTACAATCTCCAAAGTAGGGATTAAGGGGTTCGCTTTAAAGATTCTTCTACTGGAAATAATCGTTACCATTTCCCGATGCTTCGACCAAACCTAATGCTCCGATGGTAGCAGAACAGTCCAGACACAAGCTTGTTCGTTCCGAAAGAGGTCTGCAAGCGCGGACCACGGTGGTCCGTGCCAATGCAAATGCAAATGAGGCACGTCGGTCCGTATAGCGGGCACGCATAGTGGGTCACATTAATCACCAAAGGCCCACCGCCCAAATCACTCGCTTTTCGAGCCCCCTTGACCTATCCGCTTTAGCGGGGCCTTTCTCTCTGTCGGAGTGTCGCAAATATTATCGTGAGCGCGGGATTCTCCACGACCGGTTCTGCTATCCGAGATAATGGTCGCGCCAGTTCTAAAATGGAACTGAGGTCCAGCTCGTCTCTAGAAAAGTACTACTTTGTCTTCCCCCGCTCGAGGTTCGTGACCATTTGGTCGAATAGCGGCAACGGGCGTTTATCGCCACTTCGCACCTGGAATTCTTCTTCGGTCGCGATCGTTCCCGACAATGACGATATTAATGCAACGCGCGAATCGTTCGCGAATCGTACCGCTGTGGTGCTATTATACCGTGGCGTGATATGTTTATGATTTCTCCGTATAAAAACTCGTTTCTTCTCGCATGCGTATGTATGTTACGGTAAATTAATTCAATGGTACCATTTGCATTTTAGTTTATTTTTTTTCCTCTTGTATTAAAGATTAGAGATGATATAATTATTCTTCTGAATGCTGGATATCTCGCTGACATTTTCGCTGCAACACCAAAATATCGACATTTTGTTTTATACACCGATTTAGAAAAATCCGCCACCTCTTTTGAATACCGGAGAACACGGGCTTGCTCTTTCCAATCCTGAAAATGTTATCGCTATTTACATTCGGATGTCTAAATTGCGGCATTCTATTTTGCATTTTGGCATGCAAATTTAATATTTCTGCTTTAAATACCGATAAAGATAGAATTATTTTTCTAAACCCTTCAATTCATAATAACGTGTAAATTTTTGTTCCTGCATCTTGTCTTTTTATTTTACATTATAGCATTCAAATTTCACTTGTGTGTCTTAATGGCTGACGAAAACCCTTGTCATCCTTGAAATAAGACTAAATTTACTGCCCATCATTTCGGAAAATATCCAACAGGATATGAGTTCAGATGTATTATAAAATTTGGTAAAAATGAGTACAGTAGAGTAATTTGAAAATGGGTTACTTTGCATTACTTTTGTCTTGTCCGTGACATCAATCTCGCTACATATACGTAGTGAAATATTTGACGAAACAGTATTACTTATGCACGCGCCCAAATACGGTCGTCAGACGCAGTACCGACGTATCGATCGCCGTATCGAATTATCTGTACAGCGACCGAATTGGAGCTCGAGCTAAGTGGATTTTAAATATTACATTACGGATCCTGGAGTGCTCGCATGATCATTGGAGAATGGCGCTTGTGCGTATATAGGGCGTCCCAAAAATCGTGAAACAACTTGTTAAGGCGACATTTTTAGAATACTGGAAAGTAATTATGAAATAAACTTTGCTTACATTTAGCTTTATACTTCAGTGAACTATGCGCAGATTGTGATTTTTGTATATTTTTGCATACAGTGGAAAATGAGGATGTTCAATATAGAAGTTTACCCTCTGATAAGTTTATCATATTATTTTTAAAGTTATTAGAAACGTAGGTTTCGCAGGATATATGATAAGTGTGTGCTTTTCGAATTGAGTTGGTGTAAGTATCTTTTGTACATGCGCAAGTGTTTCTTGACTAAATAAATGGTTTTTTTAACCATTTATTACTATCGATTTCTTAAAAAATTGAGTAATAAGTTACTTGGAAACTCTACCAAATCAATATGGATACTTTTGATTAAGACAATTGTTCATTATGCGTGAAATCTTTACGTTTGTTAACAACATGTTCGGTAACGTCAAACATACTTGTTACAGAAAACAACTTTCATCATGTACACAGTAATATAGCTAAATATTCTTAACGGCATTAGATTCTATCTAATTATTAACTGTATTAGATTCTATCTTAGGTACCGTAACCGATATGTATTCAATCGCTCGAAAATTCAAGTAATGCACTTTACATCTCAGATCTTCCACATCTATTCCTCTGCACTTTCATTTAAGTAATGTGACAACGTAAAATTGGTTTCCAGACGTAGAATAAATAATCATCAATGCTATACATACATGTGTATTTTCAATCTTAAAAGCAAATCCTTACATCGGTAAGTTTTATTCCACAATCTCGATTTATTCTTACAAGGATCTCCCTTTTTACTATGACTGCCATGATTTTTGGTACACCCTGTACACACGAGGACGCTGGTACGCTGCAGATTGTACTTATAGGTCCGTATTCGGCACCACTTAAGCGCCGACAAACTCATCCGTAACTACTCCGCGGATCGGCTCTCTCTTTAACTTCTCGAAGCATTGCCCGAGTGCGGTGCAACGTATCGAGAGCAAACGGCTCTTCCGGAAGTCTTATATGGAAGTGAGTTAAGTACAGGCTCCAACAGTTGAGAATAACTCTTGGGAATGGCCCTGGGACGAGCATCAGTAAGAAGACTTGCGCTGCGGAAATCAGGAGGGAAGAAGATGACGCTTTAACGAAGCTATAACGTAGGCAAAGCGAGGGTTACGGACTCATAAGTGCCCACTTAGATCGGCAAATGAAAGCTCATCGCTTCATGGTTTGTTGGTGCTTCTACCTGCGGATGAAAAAATCATTTATCGTCACTGTTATCGTGCATTCATTACCAGGAATTTGTGTATGATCGCCGCCGCTATTTTATTTGCGACTGCATTTTTGCACACGACGGAAAGCCATGTTTGTTTTATTACAGATAAATCTTGTAACTGTTCTTTATCTAGTTTTTATTACTTCTTAGATAATGGAAGAAATAGAGACTTTTGCTTTAAAAAAGGTAGTTGCGTGTCGATCTCTCACTGGTGGACAAAGCCACAATATTTGATTCGTGTTTAATGTAAATTTTTGTTTTGTGGCATTCAATACTGAAAAATGTTTGAATAAAATGTGTAGTATGTTGAGAGACGCATTGGATGGATAAAATTTGATTGTTCATATACTTTGTTTTTATTGAGATAGTTGTTTTAGCTTTGCAAGGTTTATACCAATCTCATAATCATTCTTTAATTTAAAAAAATAGTATATAAAAACCTCAAATTGTATTGATTTCATGCATGTCTTAAAATTCTACATAATTCATGTAGACATATTATGAAAGAACCATTAGTCAAATTTTTATTAACTCATACTCATACTCAAACATACATACATACATACATACATACATACATACATACGTAGATTATAAGGCTCCCCCCAAAGCTGCAATAATATTCAAAATTTTTAGTTCGAATTTAAGAAGAACAGGCTAATCACGCGTATTCAATGGTTTTATACATTAAAAAAAATAACATTCTGCACCTTGCATTTTGTGGCAGTTGTAAAAATACACATTGCGCTAGTGAAAACATTAATATCCTTATACCTCGTTCCAGTGAAGAAACGCAGGTATGTGCACGTTGCATTAGCAAAGAGGTATTTGTGAACTTTGCGGCAGTGAATAAGCAGTCTTGCACCTTGCAACAGTGAAGAAGTACTTTTGTGCCTTCCACCTGTCGGAAAGTATTCCGGGTCAGCCTCGTGTTCTTTTCCATTCACTTTGCGCGTTCCGTCAGGCTCTCACGGTGCATATCATCTTTTACTGTTCGCAATGTACGTCGATCCACGTTCAAGGTTGCGCGCTGTAAATATTTCCCAAGTATCCTTTCGCCAAAGGATCCGCGAAGTGGGTTCATTACTTTGCTTCCATTGTCGCACAACAAAGTGCACCTTCAATCCATGATCGGGTTGCGAGAGCAACGGGAAAGCCTTGCTCTCTGTGCACTTGCTGCGGACGATTATCCTAAAAAAGTCCCTCCCGATTACGCGCACTTAATAGGCCCTGACTCGCACGGTAATTGCGAGGTTAAATGATTTTTAATGACGGGCTTGTCGATTACCACCACGACTGGCGGACCATTGCTTTATGCCTTGATTCCTCCTTTTTTTCCTTCCTCCTTCCCGTTCCATCCTGCGGGATTGCCGTCGAAGAGAAGCTCTTTCAATTTCACTCCTCGGCCGATCTCCTTCTACTTTTACGTTCCGGTTATATTGGCTCTGGGAAAAAGTTCGTGGCGTGTTTTTAGTTCAATTCAACTGCTTTTCTTATAGTTTAAAAATTTATTTATTTAACGTACTCCATTATTATCGACAATGTTTCGCCATTTTTTGGATAGTCTGGGCGATCCGTGTTTCCTGAGTTATTTGCAATTGACACTGTCTATCGAGAAAAACGTCACAAACTTTTTCTCAGACCCAATATTTGTAGTCTCTTGATTCCCTTCGGAAATGATAATTCGGAATTGCAGATGAAAAATAAAGTACGCATGTATTTCCGTTAATGTAAAGAGAGATCTTTTAAACTGTACTATTTTTTATTACACAATATTTCAACACTTTCTGCAATTATTTTATAATTCTTATATTTATCATTAAACACTAAAATCACGTATATTTGCGTCTTACTGCTCAGCTGGAAAATAGCCAGATTTATAAGAAAAGAAGATAAGTACACACGCTAAGCGTAAATCCTAAAATGTAGGGTAGAGTTAAAAACTGAATTCAAATTCTCAATACAATGATATCAGAAAGCTTCTCAATCTTAGAGTAAATGACTATTTATTTTCAAATTGACATTTCCTAAGACAGCATATCTGCACACGATTTTTTTTTTATTCAACATCAGTAAGTGCAGATGATTCTTTCGTTTCCATAAAGAACGACGTTGACGGTATTCCGGTGCCCTACGAAAGAAGAGGACTTGTCACGGTGTAACCTCCAGCAAAACACCGCTCTACATATCCATAACACGCTGTTACCCGCGATGACTCCGTCGTCTTAGCTCCGCCAATAAGTACGGGCCTCAACGACACGCGGTGGTTACGCAATCTTTACTGCAATGACGACGTCCATGACTGGCCTTTAAATTATCAAAGCGTCTTCCATCGCTGGGAAGGCGATATAGCGTAATATTTATCGCCAGCGGTACAGCTCGCGCGTAACGTATTGCGTCTATTTCGAATTCAAGGATTCGAGGGCACGTAAACGCGGCGCGCTGCTATGGCGTTTATACATTTTTCTCCCATATCTGGTATTTTCGAAAGCGTCAAAAGCTGGCCTTGCGCAAGGCCGCAGCCTTGATGGAATTCGGATAAACTCGCCACGGTAACCGCGCGTCGCGGGAATAATCGCCGAAGAAACAAGACCACGGAAGCAGGACTGGAACCTTGAAGTCTACGAGCTCTCGAGCATCCTCGATTTTTGCACCGGCCGAGATGCAATTGTCCTCCTACCGCTTTCCAGGCCGTTTAAACCGATCGGACAATACATTTCCGCATGGGCGAAATCAAGGTTGCGCAATGCAATTACTATTACGTAGCGTGCTAGGTATACGTACCGACTCGTTTAATCGGCGTGGGCGTTCTTACGAGGAAGCCGGGTGAATCCGTGACTTCTACCGCCGCGGAATCGCACGGTATTTTTGGCCATGACGATCCCGCGATCCCCCCGTCCTGTGGAATGGATCCGGTTGAACAATCGAAAATTGTTCTTCGATCGATCGAATAGAGGCGCTGCGTAGCTGGAGATGGCGCAGGTGGCCGTCAAATTGAAGTCGAGTACATACTTCCAGTACGTTTTGTTCGCGATAGAAAAAAATTGGCGTCGTGCTCTTTGATAATCCACATGCGGGTGAAGATAAATCTACGCCATTTGTGCCTTGAGCGGTGTCTGCGGGTGAATGTAAATCGACGTCTTCCGTAATTTATGTGCGGGAGATATCGTTTATCTTCGATTATATTCTTTTTTAGGCGCGAATAATTTGCGGATACGAGAAAGCTGCGGTTGCAGGAAGAAGAGGATGGGTACCAGGTTGTATAGATGCGAGCTGCGATTCTAGTTCTTCTTATGATCATCCAATTGGTGACAATCTTGCAGTTTCTGTGCAGATCTGTGAAGTATTTTAAAGATAGGCGAGGACGTCGCGACGAGGAAAAAGGAACAATTGATGCAAATGAGGAGGAAAGTTCATAAAGGTCACGAGCGAGAAAGAAGAGATTATGAAGATATTACATGGGAAATTACTATTATTCATTCTTTACATTAAAGCATCGTGACAAATGAAAATGCAACTCTGATATCAACAAGATCCATCGTTCATATGGAACACGGCTGTAAGAGACATAAGATATCAATCATGCATTCCATATTGTATTGTTAGTTACACAGACTGCATTATTCAGCATACCCAACAAATTACATTTATACAAAACAACAGTGATTCTTCTAATTTCTTTGGGATTTTGTCCAATATTTTAAATGTAAGATCCCAACAATTAAGGTTTATTTTTAAAAATAGTTTACAATTGGATACCTAACGAGGCTTCGCATAAGTTCTATATCAAACAACTTTAACCATTTCTACACAAGACTAATGAATAAACCTGAAAATGGCCTTTGTATGTAAACAGACTGTACTGCTCTAACATTATGATAGCCATCTAGATTTCTGACAAGCGTGTTATTCGCATGTGGTGTAAGAAAAACAACTTCTCCGTCATCCGGAAAACATCGGCTTATCATCGTATAATCAGGCACCTATCGTTCTATATTCACCCCCTCCCCCCTCTCCTCCTCCGGATCACGTGTTCATACGACAATGAGACCGGACATGATTCTCGATTTTTCTCGCCACAGAAAACTACCGGCCGGCTTTGTTCGCAAGGCAGAAAACCTGAAATACAAGAGTACCTCTACAGGCTATTTTTGACTTTACACTGTAATAGAATGATGTTTACTTTTCTATTGATATTAGCAGTTCAGGGTATCCTATAGCATCGTTGTTATTAAAAGTAATGAGTGCAGTCGAAATGTTTTTCTGCAATAGCAGTAGTAAAGAGGAGTTTAGTCATGCAACAAGTTTAGAATTCGAAGTTTTTAATTAAATCACCGAAAAGAAAGCAATTGTATTGAAAGCTGTCCGCAAAATTCGAAGAAAAATAAATGAAATGTAAATAGATACAAATACTTCACTTTTATCAAATTTATTATTTTTTCCTTTGTATCATAAATAAAAATTTGATCTTTTACTGTTAGTATACAAAGAACTTACACTATGTAATTAATTAAAAGTCAATTCAACAAGATATCAAAGTTAACATATTTTTTCCTAAAGTACATGCATATTTAAAAAAAAACATTATATTTCAAAAAATGTCTATCCTTGCTACATTGAAATTTGCTACCATTTTTTTGCCTATTGATTAAGATGAAAAAAATATAAATGAAATACAGAAAAATTAAGATATTATCAGTTACATGAAGTATTTTTCAACCTCAACATACAGTTAATTCTTTCACCACATTCATGCCACATTACGGCAAGTAGGTACACCAATAACCCTTCAAGCATCATAGTATTTGAGCATTAACACTAAACTTACCAATGCGGTCAAAATGACCGGTTGGTCGTTTCTTAGAAAAATTACTATACTTCGTAAGACAGCATTTCTTAGGACCTTTCACAATCGATATATTAATACCCTTTTTCATAGCCTTTTTCTGTAAGGACATACGCCGTATATATAAATATGTCCAGACAGTGGTTGGTAGGTTTAACGTTAATACGGGCCACGGTATGTTTTCTCCAAGGTTTCGACGATGCACAAGGCATTAAAGGGCACAGTTAAAGAAACTGCATGTTTTATAATATATGCATGACATAATAGCGAAAGCCTTTAAAGCCCAACATGTCCTCCGTGGGGTTAAGAACGGGCAAGATCGCGGGTATGGAAGAAGAACGGCCAACAATGTAACGGAAATCGCTCCTAATACGTTGACACCCATGCACGTTATTACCGTGATGTACCTCATTGGCTTCGGCAACGGTCCGCACCTCGCTCCAATGGCCCATTCAGCCCGGCAAGAACTCCGAAATCCGGTCGTCGAAATGAGCCATTGTGTCTCCGCGAGACGTGGAGCCTCCTTACAAAGGACTCGCTGCTTGCTACCGTGTGAAGCCGGCGACGCAATAATTGTTGCAACGTTGCAACGGAGGAAGACCGATGCTCCTGCCACGAAATGTTAAGTAGAGGGAAGAACGAAAATAAGGAGAGCAATGCCATTCGATATGCTATGCCGTAGGATAAGGTACCTGGAATTGCGGTTCTGCGTCTGTAAGCTGCACTCGAATAATGTCGGGTTGGCACAGAAAGTAATTTTGGTCAATAGATGAATGATTTTATTCGATTCAGGAGCAAAGCAATACTTTTATTAATAAAGGTTCGACTCACTTGTGGAGTCTTTATTGAGATACAATCGCAGGTAGTTTGCGTTTTTGTAGTGTGAAATAAAAGTGATATATTTATACGAAGAATAAAGTTCAATCAACAATGTATTTTCTATTTTGTTCGATGTCCTTTTATCATCTTACAATCCTCGTAATCCTGTATTTAAAAATCTTCTAGTCCTTACCGGTAAAAAATTGTGCTCGAAAACCGAAAATATTTTCTTACCAACCCGACAATATGAAAAACCGTGTCGCGCAATAAACACGCTGTTATTCAGGAAACACGCTGAAAAGCTTAGCATACGGTATAACCGCAAGAACGTGATTTCTCACCTAAGAACGATGTGGGAAATAGAGGACAATATTTTTCGTTAAAACGATTTGTTATTGAGAAATGAATATAAACGTATGCTGTATAGGTGTGTGTTTACGAATCGCGCAATTTTTAGGCAGTTATGTGTGTTTTCCCGATACATGCAAGTTCGTAATTCATGGTTCGTAATTGAGGTTAAACTGCTCTATGAGGTACATGTAAAAATAAATCAATATATGTATATAACTCTCTGAAAGAAGTATCCCTTTTACTCCGTACATAACTATATCGTATCACCGACGCGTTATTAATATACGTATAAAAAATCGATTTCCTCGAAAATAATCTGAGTGTTGCGTGCTGACTACATTCCAGTGGTGTTAAATACGTACAACTCCATAACCGTTATATTTTCCGATCGCCGAGCGTAAACAAGATACTTTACGCGCCAGGCTGTGACAAATCAACTTTCGCCGATACGGCAAAAGATAAACCACCTCCTGGCACGTACTTCAGCAATAAGACTATAAACCCGCAATGAGCCATCGGCAGGCCTAACTCATGGCTGCTGGAATCCGCACGCACCCCAGATGGGAATACCGCCCTGAAAACGCGAGGTCTTTATCAGGCAATGAAATTAACGAGCATCGATGCACCGTCCTTAATAAAACGCTTTAATAAGGAGAGGGCGTTATTAATAAGAATACGGCTCCCAGCGGGCGGTCGAATTTAAGACGTTTGCAGGACGAGTCCCCGCACGTGAGCCATCTTCGTTAATGTATCAAAGTTGCGGGCGGTTGCGCGGGGAGCGCAAAGGAGGCAAGCGGAGCGTTATTAACGTCAGTATACGGGCCTGCAATAAAACGAATTTCGTACACACGTATGTCAGAGGCGGCGTATGCAAATCGCCGATGGGAGCATAAAGCGGCGGAACGATAAAATAAATCGTCCTGGCCGCACGCGATTCGGTGCGCCGCCGCGGCCCCCGATATACATACATACGTACGTTTAACCGACGAGTAGTCGCACGATGAAACTTTATGAGCGCTATTAGCACATTGCTGGCCTGCTCGCGTAGATCTGCCCCGTCTCACGGCGCATCACCGCGCAAAATGTTGAGGCTGCATTATTTTACAATGTAGCTGCGACTTGGAGGATTCAAGGCAATACCGAAGGTTGCGAGATGAGGACTCGCTTCTGACACCGATGAGAGTTCGTTCAGATTTAAAGGTGTTTTTATTTAAGCGGGAGTGGGAGAATTTATATTCACTCACGCGGTATATGTAAGTTTGCAATTTGTAAGGTTTCGGGTATTACAAAGCGCAGCTGGATATTAATTGACTTATTCGGTGAGCATTTGTCGAAAGCAGTCGCTTTTTACTGTGCCGGTATATGTGCGAGTTTAAAGAAAATGATTTAAATGACGCTCTCGTTATTGTAATTGTATATATGGTGCAGATGAGGATAATAAACTTTTGAAGATAATAAACGCTGAAATACATTTGCCAATGAATCAATGTAGTACACGAAATAATTTCGAAAGTAGCTGCTTCTTTGTTGCAGGCACACTGGATTTCGTTATGTTATTTATGTACGTTTAGAATTGACGTCTTGCAGAATAGTTTTATGAAAAATGGAATTAAAAACTGAAAACTTACATATTTTATTTCACGGCGTTTCTCACTGGGAAGAATGAAAACTTGTTGAATAAAGAATATGGAGACTACCTGAATGACGGCAGAAAGCAGTAAAAAATGGTTGGGTTTTATATACGAAACTTACCTTCGAATTCGAGAGAAAAAAAAAGAGGATGCTCTTTGTCCAACCTCATATAATAGGAAACTTGCAGGATGCCTTTTATTCCTTTGCTTGGTAAAGTTACCCATTTCTCGCTGGTGCATGTGTCACTGACGGTCCACTAGGTAACGGGGAAGATACTTTCGAGCGTAACAATACGTTTCAGGACATACGCACGTCTCTAAATTAGTGCAGACCACGTCAAATCACCGTGACGGGATTAAAACGAGAATAAAGATTTTAACACGTTTTTAACTTCACCTTTTAACGTGCAAAGAGCACCTTCTGAGAGACGTACACGAGACTGTGACGCCTACGACGTAATTAAGACTACCGGGCAAATCAAGATTAATGAGGATGAAAGTATGTTTCTCATGAACTCGAAGGCATTAACGGAAATATATAATGACGGTTTTATATTTTGGTTACTCGCCTTGAATGATCTCGTTTCACTTAAACGCGTCTAAAAGGCGGCATTAATGAACGGCTGTATTTTCCGAAAATGGTATTGTTGATACACCACGATTGCACAGTGGTCTTGCAAAATTTGTAAGTAATTTCGAAAGCTAAAGCTGAAAGGTGTCTTAGTAATTATAGTTCCCTGAAGTGTTCTTCTCAAAGATGTGTTCCTAGTCAATAAAATTTGATAAACATTATATATATTTTGTGCATTAATGCAAGAATCGGCATTACGCGTGAACTGTAAATGTTCAAAAAAATATGAGACGATAAATAACCTGTACTTGCATTTAGGAATGTGACATGTGCAATTCAATTTCTCCCGAAAGTTTAGTTTGAAATGTTGCTCGTCGCTTTTGAACTATGTTTCTTTTGTACAATAAAGACAATGATTCTGCTACACTATCCTACACGCTTTGTATAAAATAGTTAAACTAATCTGATATTATTTCTACTTGCACCTTTGAAATATTTTGTTTTCCTTATAAGTAATCGACAATTAATTATCTAATGGGCAAACAATTCTTCCGTTGTATTCAGAAAGAAAAGGTATCACTTTCTTTTATAGAAGCAGAAACGAGCCGGATTACACGTTTGAAACTCTTTAGTTTCGAGGTCCGGTAGGCGCTTAGAGATTTGGTGAGATCAGTTGGGGATAGCTCTGTATAGCCGACGAGGTGCGCCTAGTCGCCTTCCTGCGAAATTAATATGTCCAGGGGATTTGCGCCGCTGCCGGGTGCTCATTTTGACAGAGAAATATTTATATCTACGTTTCGAGCCTGGTCAGAAGTCAGGGGGAGCGAGGAAGGGAGGCGCTCTTGCTCGTTTTAAATCCGATTCAGGTCACTTTATGCAAAGCAGGCTTTGCATAGCATTTGACGACGAGTATGAAAGCGAGATGTACAAAGGTTCGCACCTGACAGAGTCGAAAGTTATCTTGCTGACATGCGAGAACCGGTGCAAATTTGCTAGGAGACGTTGCGGCATTCAAACGCGATGTATCAGATTTCCTTTGTGGACCAAACAAATATTTTTATATTTACCTACGCTCCGCGCAGGAGCCGCGTAATATAAATGAATTACAATGTTATCTGTACTGCGTACATATATAAATACCATTATTACATAAATTTACACAAAATCTGCTGTTCATCACGAGCATTGTGCAGTGCAACACTTAAAGCGTATACTATCGATCTTATCGAATCTTGAGAAATCTAAATTGTCATAACAAATGGATCCTTTGCATGTGCGAAAAAAATGAATGACTGTATAGTTAACAATAATGCTTTACAATTATAAGACATTATATCACAGATATCTACTGTTCAATCCTTTAAGACTTCCGATACAATGATGTCAAAGATGAATAAGTTCGAACGATTACAGGGAAATACGCAAGGAACGATATGTCGTCTCAAAATAATTAAAAACAAATATCCGAAAATGGATATATCAACATGCGTGCATTAAGAAGCTCGCATATGTTTTTCTACGCTAACGCTCACTTTTTTCCTCGAATTTTATTTAAGAAATACGCAAGGACTTTCTAAACGAGTCGGTACAGGAGGCGCTTCGTAGAAGGATCTTCGCACGCGGACGCGAACAGTGGAATCCTGGCACTGCTAGATGGCCGGTTAAAGGTCCAGATCCTGCGAAAGACCAGAGAAACTAGTTTCGCTCGCTTTGTCCCTTTCGCATTGCGGCCACCCTCCACGAGGAGAGATATGCCTCGGTCCACCGCTCGGTTTCGACCGCAAAACTCGTCCCAGAGTTTCCTGCGCTAATCGACTTAGGTAGGTAAGTATATCCCGTGAGTAATATCATCACATTAACCCCGGGTCCGTCGGTTGCGCGCATAAATAGAATCGTCTTTGCCCTGCGAGCGCGATCTCGGGCCAAGAGGGTTAATATGAATGCGTGTGCGCGCGAGGGGTCAAATCCCTCCGTGAGATTGATACTTTGTGTTAACGCGCTATTATACGCTGGAAGGTTCTCTTGATAAAATTTCACTGAAAATCTGTATTCTATAAAGTTTATTTAAAGCGGTTTTCGTACAAGTGGCGACATTGTAACTTTGGAAAAGATGCGAGTAAAACTGTTTATGTTCGAAAAGATAGAGAGCCTTAAGTAAAGCTTTTTTGTAGGGTTTTTCGATATTCCTATGAATTAGACGGTAGAGGTTTAATCGATAAACGCTACCACGGATCAATAATTGCGAATATAATCGACTTGCAGATGATGAAAGTCAATTGGTTTATTGATTTTTCTAACGTTGGGATTGTTGTGGGATTTTTAAACACTTGGGGCAATAATGATTTTCTCTCTATGCACCGTATTCAGCTTCTTCATTACATATTGCTTAACTGTTGTATTTATTATTCATTTTTGTACCTCATCATGTCGCCTTACGTTTATGGATATAAAATATAACTTACTTTTTTTCTTCATTTTAACGCATATGTTAATAACAAACACTAAATATGAGGATTCTATTTCCGCTAGGCTTCTTGTCAAACTTTCATTATCCCACGTGTATAAATAATTGTTGACATTTATGCCAGCAAATTTTTAAAAGGGCCTTTTCGCGAATACACGATGGCACAATATAAGTTACATTTCTCTCTACGACTATATCTTATATTTGAACGTAATTCAACACAGCGATCTCTCCAAACCGTGCACGAGTTTTCAGACCGGTATGTTTACCAATCGCTATGACCTCTCGCAGTAGTCTCCTCGCGATTCATGTTAATTCCTTTTGATTACACGTGTACCAACACAAGCCCGAAGATATTTCCATACATATATGTAACATATCTTAAACCTCGCATCGATTAAAAGCCGCATAATTAAATCTACGAGAGAGTGTTCCGCTTCTCCTTCGAAATGTTAATCGAGCAAGGCGACTATTTGCGGGCACTGTTCGAAAGTCAAACCGGTAATCGGCCGCCTAAGTATTCGCTCTCCTGCATTCAAATATAATAATATGCCGCCGCATGGGGCACATCTCAATTATGAGCACCGCACAGCCGCTAGCTTCCAACCGAGTTCGGACCACCTTGAAGACGTCATTAGGAAATGTCACAAATTGGTTTAATTAGTCCCATTTGGGAGGTAATAAGGCCAGATCGCGGCCGGCTCGTGCGTAATTAACTCCTTGATTCCTCCTGAGAAACCATCGGGCGGCCGGCGACGCATTCTCGGCGCGCGCGGTGAGAAGCTAAGAAAGAATTTCCGTTACGATGCCATGGACGCGGCGGAGAATCGGGCCGGTCTTTTACCAGGGAAAGTGTCGCAAAAAAATCAAAGAACACTGCCAGGAAATGCAAGAGACAGCATTTGTCACGTACCTCGGGAATCGTAGGAAAACCTTGACGATTATCCGTTAGAAAGGCAACGATTCGTGACGAAAATAGTTACCCGCTCATTAGTCGCTTTCGTTAGAGCTTCGTTAGTTAGATTTGATCGGCGGAGGCACGTACCCGGTGAGCGTTTACACCTATTTACCTCCATCCCGCTCGTTTCCTCGGCTCGGCCTTTTGCGTAATCCTCCCACGCGGCTAACTGGCGCGGCACAATAAATGCGTTTCGGTCTGCCGGAATTACCCGGGGAGATGTATCTGAGAATTGTTCGCCTCATGTGTATCACCGGCTCGATGATTCATAGATTTCTCATGCCTGGCTATTCTCGCATCAGTCCCACGTACTTATGCACGTATCGCAAGGTAAATTGGGACGCGGGCCGTGCTAGAAGTAACTCATTTATGTCCGACTTCTTACCTCTTTCCTTGAATGATTTCCTTGTTGCTGATACATGAGTGTGATAGAGTTCAATGCGTTTTTTATCAGTTTCTTTTTGAGGCTGTTCGGTGGTTGAAAGCTAAATATTCTTTGGATGGTTTGAATTTTAATGTATTCTTCTTATGGAGACGTGATATTATTTTATCCTACTTGCGGAGCATAGAAAATTCATGCAAATGAAAATAAACAGTATAGCATATAGTTTGGTCATTTTACTTGTAGAGTACAGTCGACTAGTATTCCGTTTCAAAATTATGTTAAACGAAGATTAATAGTGGATCGATAGCAGCGATTGGAGATTTCCTTTCGGTATTTGGGATTACTACGTTTTTTACGTGTACATCGATGACTATTTTTACACTCAACGTTTGTCATTTTGTACATAACACAATATATTTCTGCAAAGATGGATAATATACTTATGAGAAAGAAACTAAAGAAGTTATCTCGCCGGGTGTTTCGACTATTCTATCAGTTGCATTATCGTGTGGATGTTTTTCTACTCTAAAGTAATACAATAGAAAGATTAGTATTGTACCAATAACAAAGAGATCGGAAAGCGTTTCTCGTGGATTTATTTGATCACTGTTCGGGTTGCATTATTCCGCCTATCTTTCTTTATTCCTAAATAATGCCGAGCAAATATTAGTAGCATGACAGTAACACAAAGATTAGAGCGTATCACCGTCCAAGTTGTATTATTCCATGCACATTCTTCTACCTTCAAAGTAATACTAGACAGAGATTAGCAGTACCACAATAACAAAGAAACAGCAGAGCCTCATCGTTCGAGATACGTTATTCCATCTATATTGCTCTGTCTTTAAAGTAATACCAGACAAAGATTAGTAGTACCGCAATCACAAAGACACCAAAGAGTATCAGGGTTCAGCCTTCGTTATACCGCCAACATGTTTCCACTCCAAAGTAATGCTGCGCGAAGATTATTAGTACGGCAATAACAAAGAGACCGAAGAGGATTTCCCTCCGGTTCAGCCGGTCACTGCGCCGGTTGCGTTACATTGTCGATTACGCCACGTTGCACGGGGAGATTCGTGCACGCGACAGCAATCCATCCGAAGGCTGGTCAGGATCGGCGACCGAGCCCCGATTCCAGGGGAATCCGCGGTGCCGCTACGTGCCTACGGACGACCAAGAAGACGACAACGTCGAAGCCGACCCCGGAGCGGAGGATTCTAAGACAATGGGCGGCCGATTGCGCAAGATCTGCTTCCGCTCCCGAGGCGCACCGTGTTCTCCGTACATGAGCTGCGGAGGAGTGTCGCAATCCTGGCAAAGGCAGGATGTCGACGAGGCTGCCTGGTGCACGGTTCTCTGCCCATGCCGATCCTGATTCCGTTTGGACATCCTTTTGGTTTCCGTCCCTCCGCCACCTTGAGCTCCTTCGTTCCCCGCAAACTTCTATTCCGTGCAATGCGCCGTAATTGAAGGACTACTTTTCCGCCGGGGCTCTGCCGCAAGAAGGCCAACCGAGTTAGCCGGTGTAGGATCAACCGGGTATTATCATATTTGTCTACGTGCCACGAAGAAGTTGCGATACGTTAATAAATTACCGAGCATTCGCGGTATGTGAGCACCGTTATTTCATAGGATTAATACGAATCTGTTATTTGTCGCGAGTATTAGTAGGTGCATGCGTAAAAGGAAGAGTTTCGAGTGTATCGTAAATATTTTGTTCGAATCAAAAGGATCCTTTCTTTTCTCTTAAATACTTGGTGTTTCTTCTCGCGCGTTGAGTGAAACATGGAAGCCATAGAAGACGATTGTTTTTTGTAGTTATGATAAGTTATATAACACATGTCCAAAAGCGTGTCAGAGAAGTATGTATCGATTCAAAGCGGCTTGAAAACTTGGGTTAAAATTTAATTTTCTATTCGGTGCACTGCTCTATAACTAATTGAACTGACGAGAGAGAAAAGTTAACGCTGCGAAAAACGTTTACTTATTCTTCGTTCTCGCCGAAAATGTGTAAATCTATATATTTAAATTCAATAATCTTTATTTATTTTAATATCCTCTCGTGGGGATTATCGTTCATAAATTTCTCCTAAAAAAATTAATTTAAATAAACAGTAACAAGATTACCGATAACTATTTAACATTCACCAAAAACAAAACCAAATTTCATTATATTTCAAATAAACGCCAAAGAATATCGAAAAAAATAATTTACAATAATGCGTCAATTTTCATTTTCTTTGTAACGTGTATACCATCGCAACAAAAAAGAATCATTCCTATCCCCTATTAACTTTATAAATTATCTATCATAATTCGTAACTCAACATTACTCTGAATAATGTCCGACAAACTTTTCCAAAACCTTGTACGAGGCAAAAAGTTTTTTGTCCGCGAGAAGAAAGGTCACCAGCCGGACAAAAAGGACCGACTAAATCCTGTATTATTTCCACGATTAGGGGTGAAGATAAGGCCGTTCTTGTTACCCGGGCTAAAACGCTTTCCTCTCTCTCTCCCTCTCACTCCTCGCGAGAACTCTCTCATTGCCGGAAGCTAACCGCAGGGGCGATGGCGAAGGGTAGGGGGAAAGAGAGGTTGCGTTTCCGGCGACGGAATCGGCAAGGACGAGTCGGGACCTCGCGCCAGATGCATCCTTCGCTGCACAAGCTAGCGGTTTCTTTTACGTGCCGCGACCGCCCGCTGGAAACGGAACTTCGCGGCTCGTGCACACGGCTACCCGTGCGACCTGTCGTGATGATGCGCTCCTAACAATATGGCGAGCCTGGATTTTCGTAATGCACCGAAAAGGGGACGGCAAGATAAATCGTACGACGGTGGATGGCACAGGGTCGCCTGTACGACGTCCGCAGAGGAAAGCGTATTGCCGAGAACATGGCGTGTGAAAATCTAGGCACTATTTAGCGGATCGCACCCTTTTCTGTCAAGCGATGTGAATCACTCGTCAATGTACGTTTTTTTCAGTCACGGGCGATATTACACCTGCCAAAGCGTTTTAGTAGCGACTGAAAAAATACTAATCGTAAGAGGTTCTACCGAATAAGAACATAAATAAAAAAATAGAGCAATACTTTAAAAAACTGTGCCTTTACATAAAAAATGAGAGCAATACTTTACGAAACTGTGCCTTTACAATCTTTCCGTGCTCTCTCGCTGACGCCTCGCAAGGCTTCTCTCGTCGATCGTCTTTTCCATAATATCTCGATAACAACGAGTGAGGGATCGCTCGCATAAGGCCTATTTCTATCTCTTAGGTAATGTAACTTTTTGGGCAATCGCTCAAATGCTTCTGAACGTTGATCTAAAACTGCACTTTTAGAAATGTAATTAGATTCAGACGCTTGGAATTTTAATGGTATAAAATATATTTTTCGCGATTTGGCGATCTGATAACAAAATTATTTATAATTTTCATAATATTTATAGTAATATTACATATTCCTATTAACCGCACTGTATATATCTATATATACCCGAATACATATATATATATATATATTTTTTTCTTTTTTTATCTAGAAATACATATCTACGAGGTAGAACAGTAGATGTAATCTACACATATTTTACCCCTATAACTTTAATAAATAATAAATAATAACTTATAGTTAGTTGGCTTAGACTTGATTAAACAATTTTTCTATTAAGCTAATTCATTTTCTCTACTTTTATGTTAATATGTTTTACCAAGGTTACGAAACTTAAGACTCGTTATTTCAGATTGGCTCACGTTAATTACATTACGGTATAATATCGCAGGAAAAGCGTAGTAGTGAAATTTGAGCTCGGCTCTTCCCGGTGAAAGTTCGTAGTTCTACCTACCGCACAATGTTGTGATGTCACGTTTTCTGTTACAAGTCCATCAGCTTTGCAAAGCAGGACCCCGATCCGATAGTTTCTACCAACGTGCGGAAAACACAAATGGACATAAACATGTATCTTGTAAAATTAAGGAGAACCCGATGAATTTATTAGGTAAGCGACTTTCACGAAGTCTGGTCGTATCTTTCTTTCATTCCTGAACTTTCGTCCGCCACTTTCGTCCGTGGAAGAGCGAAAAAGCCATACCGGAGGAACCTTAAATCGATTAACTTTATTACCGAGCGTAACGTGGTGCGCGCAAAAGAAATCAACGGGCGCAGAGCTGCTTCGATTTTCATAAATCTACATCTCATAGAAAGGGGAGCGCTCTGGCGCTTCGGTCAGTAAGAGGTCTCGCGGTTGTTTTATGAATTCTGACAAGTGGTTTGGCGTCTTTTTTTTTTGCTACCAGAGGACAGTGAACGACCGACGATCTTTTTTATCCTCAGCCCCACCGAGAACTGCGCTAGACAAATATTACTTCACGTCCTCTTCTCTCATTATACTACCCTACCCAATGATCAAAGCATAAAACAATACGCGGTAACAAAACAACGTTGACTCTCCCTAAATCTGTATCTCCTGCTGAACAAAGCGCTCCGCCATTTCGCCCAGTGAGAAGTCACACGGTCCTCTTCCAAATTCCAATGACTGCTTTGCCATCCTCTTTTCGCTACCAGAGGACGCTGGACGCCCCAGCGTGTTTTTCGTCCAGCGATCATACCGCGCTGAGGAACCGTTCTCGCCCGGTGCGTTCCTGACAGCCTCGAAGCCACTCGCGCACTCGTTTGGGGACCGCGCTTTTCGTATTCATATATGCAGCCACGCCCCGGTAGTGCAGTACCCGGGCCCGCTTCTTGCCACGATGTCTGGTCTACTTCATTAGCGCGGGTCGAGCGCTTACCGCGACTTTACATACCGCATAAGACACGCCGGGCCACCGTTACGCCGGTTTCCATGCCTCCTTTCAAACGGTATTTCATTTCAGGGAAGATGGAGAGGCGAGCGGGTATTGTTCTCGACGAGAAGTCGCCGGTCGATAGCCGAAAATAGCTGGATAAATGTCACGAGGGATGATTGAGCGGGATAATAAGACGTCGACAACGATCGGCCGTAATGTTGAGTGACTTTGTTTTTTAATCCTATGTCGGAATGCCTCGGAATTTTCTTGACCGTGTTACTTTAAAGTGTCTTGAACTTTTGAATATTTTTAATCGTCGCGAGTACCGGTGATGCTCGAAAAATTGCTATGGAAATCTTTGGTAAATATGGAGAAATTCGATTCTCAGTCTTGCTACCCAATGGACGAAATTTTTTTTTGGTATCGTTTGCATATTGAAAATTATTAACATTGAACTAATCGTTTCCACAGATCAATGGTGTATTAATTTAATATTTATAATAATATTTATATTATTATTATTATTATTATTATTATTATCTTCCGATGTAAAAGATCACTAATTAAATTTATATTCTCACAGTATGTGAAAATGTTTAAGAAATTGATTGAGTGATTGAATAATTATGAATTACGATTTTTCCTAGATTAAAAGATATTTAGGGTATATAATATTTTCACTGCGTTACTTACATCTTGAAATATTGTAACGCACATAAATTAGGTCACTATACTTGGAAGCGATTGTATTTATACGAACTAGCCAAAGGAAATTGCTGATGATGTTAGGCAAGTGTTAAAGTATTTTTGCTTCTTACATCAAACTTTACTGCGGCAATAAAAAATCAGTTATACCTTCCTTCATTTTCGGAATGAGAAGCTTGTGTCCGTTGGGTATTCTGGTATGATTTTTCCTTCAAACGAGCGTACGTTTTTGTTACACTTACGCAAACGGCAGGTGCTCGCGGTTTAATTGCGGTGAAACGTGGTTTTACTGGTGACCTACGGGCCGATGCTTCTAATTTGCCAGCTAACAAGGGTATACTATCGTATTTAAGTATAACCTATCGTAAAACACTCGTAGTTTGATTTACGCGTCGTACCGTGACGCGAAGACTCGTGGAAGCATCTATTTTCGTACTTTTTCTCGCAGCCCCGAAGCGTATTACGCGGAATACGGTTACGTTCTCTTGTTCTCGAGCACAGCAGCTTATCTTTGGTAACGACCTTCTTTTTACTCAGAATCTCGCTAACTTCTGTTTATCGCGAGAAATCGATCTTGGGAAACTTTATGAATAATAAACGTAGCGTTGATATTGGGCATTTGTGTTACGCAACCTTCTGCGGTGTAACATGTCTGAAATATTAACCACATCAGTCTACAGTGGATACATGAAAAAAAGCACGATTAAGTAATGATATATTGTACTCAAAGATAGATGTATGTATGAAAAAGATCTTTAATCCTACAACAGAACAAGACTAGATTGCTTTAATTTAGTATAATGATGCTGCAACAACTGTAATTACGTACAATTGATCACTTGGATAGAGTGACTGGTATATCTATCGTAATACCTACACCAAATTTCAATTCGTTACTCCTCCTTAAAATTTGTAGTGTTCGCCATACATGCACATGCAGCGTCTTTAACAGATACGATATCTAATACTATATACACCTGTCATTCCATTTACGTCTTATCTTTCTTACCCGAATCTCTTTTTACGCAGTAAATTAGAACTCTATTTGCGCGTATTTTTGATACGCAATACTTTTTGTACTCGATCTGAATTTACGCAGTCAACATTTTCCACATGCCGGTTATGCGATTTGCGTAAATGGCGACATACACAATAAAGCTTGGCATACACGAAGAACGAGCAATTTAAGATAAATAGTGTATAGATACGTATCACTATGTCCACGATTCTAAACTGCGGTCACAAAGAGACGTCAAACTACCTCAGCTGACGCGATGGTACAATTTTCGATTCCTGGAATGTGTTCATAAATCCCGTGACATCTCCCTAGAATCGCGTTATGTGCAAAGATCCAACATCGAGATATCGAGGATGGTCAAAGAACGATACTATGCGGCTCATGCGTATCAGCCACGTTCAAGGATGAAAGGATCAAAGGCAATCCAGGGTGTATTCGTTTCATCTCAAAGGATCCGTGAAGCAAGGAAAGGG
This sequence comes from Ampulex compressa, assembly GCA_038496175.1. Classification (NCBI taxonomy): domain Eukaryota; kingdom Metazoa; phylum Arthropoda; class Insecta; order Hymenoptera; family Ampulicidae; genus Ampulex; species Ampulex compressa. The sequence continues at coordinate 142,657 of JBCFXI010000527.1, forward strand.
GGGAGGAAGGGGGGGGGGTGGCCTGGACCGAGACACGGCATACCGGGCATGCCCTCGTGTCGACCCGGAGATTAATGGTGCTTTAATAACGTTAATTGAAGCCCTTAGAAGAATCGATACGACGCCGATCGGACCGGTATCGTATCGAGATACCGATCGATCTTATGATAAATAGTCAGCGGCACTGCGGGCGACCGTTCCGACGCCTTCGCCCTCGCCATCCGCCCGAGTAAGCATCGATCGCGAGCCCTCTGCCCTTCCATCCCGACTCCTTTTATTTTTCCTCTTCGAAGCTCCTCTTCTCCCTTCCTGTTCCAAACGCCGACCGAGTTATAAGAACAATCTGACGTACCGGAATTCTTACACGTGCCATTGGCCGTGAGTTTCTCCGTCTTGCTCTCCCTTCGACGTTTTCAAGAACGATCGTGTTAATTGTGAGATGGCGATTGTTTTCAAATGGAGTGAAATTGGGAGTGAATTATTGGATTGGCGAGAAAGTAATTTCGGTTTTGTAGAGTGAAATAAAAGACATATTTTTGTGTAAGAAATAAAGTGTAATCGACAATGTATTTTCCATTTTGCCCGACGACCTTTTGCCATCTTTCTGAGAAATTCATAATTCCACGATCATAAGGCTTCTGGTAATTATCGGCAAAATAATGAACCAAGTGCGATTTGGAAAGCGAAAGTACTTTATTGCCGACCCAGTAGAATTTGGTGTTTATAGAAGATTGTGGCTGTTGTTACTGGTAAAGATTTAAGTTGTTTAAAGGATAGGTCTGTGTACTTTTAGTAGTAGTATGGAGATAAATTTGTGTTATTGTTGGTAAAAGATTGCATTTTTGGTGTTGAATGCTGCGTTTATGGGTATAATCCACAGTGCATTGATTAACATACACTATGAAACATCGATGTTATGATAACACGTTCTATATCGAAACATTAGGAATTCATGCATGAGATTTGAACTTGTATTTTGAACGCAGAAATTTGAATTTCTGTCCATCGTGTTGCCAGTACCTACTAGGTGTACACATTTGCTTCTGTCTTTTGTGTTTTCGAAATTAGAGCTTTATTATAAAAAAGAGGTTATATATTCACGATTCAAAGTATTGTCCATCGGTGGCCACGGCGAAAGCAAAGTTGTACACCAAATATCCAAGCACAAAATAACATACTTTCGCTTATTCACTAGGAATAAAATATCTAAATTAAGTAAAGAAAGAATACACGGGCTAACGTGAATGTTCAAACTAGATTAAGAAAATTAAGCTAACAGATTGCAATATCTTTTCAATCACTTATCGAATATTAATTATTCGATCTTCCATCCTTTCTTATCGATGCGCCGCAACAATTGTGCACGTGAACCTATTCTACTTTTAACTATAATAAATACTTCAAAATATCATTCCGTTTATTCTCAATGTACTTTAAAGTATAATTTAACTATAATCTAGAACATGAGAAATAAATACTATAACATTTTTTGGGCAGCACGCGACGTGTTAATGGTAAACAGGCTCCGTAACTTATGACTCCTGCGTTGCCTTGAGTAAAAATAACTCTTGCCCTCCTTTACATCATCACTAATATAAACAATATGGTTTATACCTCTTATATTTTTCCCCTTTTAATGTATGCAATTTATCGTTATATTTAATATAAAATACACATATCTAATATAAAATTTATCGTCGTTTTAAAAATATCTATCTTTTATGAACATGAATTTACAAATCTTTCTTTACACCAAATTTACCATTCTTGCTACTTGTCCCGCTCGATCTCCCCTGTATCGAGTCACGATGGCAAGTACGATTCATCATTACCCACAAGGTGGATGAAGGGTGCACCGATAGGGGCGGCCATTCCGATTGGCTAAGTGTCGGCCCGCGACCATGACCCGCCGCTCGTAAAACGGGCAACAATAGACAATGGCGATCTCATGCTCCACATACGCAAGCACGGTAGGCACGCGCAAAGCACGCGTAGGTAAGAGAGCGAGCCTACCGATGTGCGTGAGCTGCGTGTGGCGCTCGCGCGACGACGACGCTCCGGTCCCGCTCGGTTCTCGTTCCTCGACAGCCGGCAAAAGTGTTGTCGCTAATTGTCGTGGCGCAACCACGCATTGTCCGCGGATTAATCGCCATGAGAAACGTCAGAGCGTGTGCACTACCATTGTTGCCCGACAGCCGGCGAGGCAGGCGGGCGAGCAGACTCGGTCTTCGTTGCAAGTGTTACACGGCCTTTTACAATTCGGTGCGCGAAAGTAACGCACGCGATAGAACGACGGATAGGTGGGTAGGTGGTAGGTAGGTAGACGGACGGACGGACCGGTGGATAGGTGTACACGTAGGAAGGTGTTATTCCCTACGTGTCGTACGTGCGTGTGCATGCACGTGCACGGCCCGAGTTTGAAATCAATTCTCACTGGCACGGCGAGGGGAAAACGATTTACGCCGGGTTTTCGCCGCCGATTATCGGCCGTGCCGCTAGTCAACTCGAGGGCGAGGTGTTAACACTTCGTGAGTCGTGGTCGATGCGCGCGAGAACACGCAAATTCCTTGGACGTAGCTTGCGGGAGGACGAAAGTAAAGATAGAGATTGTGTGTATCTTTATGCCGTGCGCGTATCCTTTATATTCTATTGGAGCAAGGATGGGATTTCTTTATTTTACGTTATATTGTTTATAGATCGAATTGAAGTTTGCGTGCACTTAAATCTGAATCTTCGAAGCCGTGAGGCATACTTCGCATAAGTCCTGATTATTTAGAATCTCGTTGAGTAGTGCATATACGTATTTACGTATATTTTAATTATGTGAATTTTGATAACTTACAAATTCTCCTGTACGAGGCACAATTCTCTTAGCTTTGCATCATACAGTTTTCTATCAATGCTAAGGGGTCGTATACAATGTGAAGCGCTTGTTACACAAATGATTCTGATTCAATAAAATATTTATATGTGATTGTTACCTGCAGATTTTCTACCGTTTGCCTGGTAAATAAAATTACCTTCTTCGCAGTAGTTTTTGAAGTTTATGAAAATATGTCTGTATTTGTGCTTCACTCGAATCATAAATCTACAGAGTCTTATGTAAATATATACGAATGCTCCGAATCTATATATATTTACTGTCTACAGACAAGAATCCATGCAGTACATTACATACCATTGATTTCTTAAAATTCAATCAAACCAGAATGTGGACACGTAGAAAATTCACAGGAAGCAGGTATTTAGATTTATAACTAATCAGTGCCAGGGTAAACTAAAAGAGCGGTGCCATTCTATAGAAAAATATTTTAACCTAAACAGAATAGTTTACCGTCTTCATATTTACATATCCGGGTACTATTTCAATCCTTTGCGTATATCACGCGCTTTCTTTCTACATCGTTAATAGTACATTCCACGTTACTAACATTTTCCGTATTACAGGCACAAAAGTGTATCTCTCCATCAACGCTTATTCTGTCTCGATGATCGTCCGATTCCTGGCGTACGAGCTGCACGAAAGTATTCGATGCCGAAAGGTTTACGCCGCGTGCTCGCATTGGAGCGAATGGAATTCACGCCCGCACTGAATTAACGGGCGGCCATAGGGTTTTAGGACGATACCGAATGGAACCGGTGAACGTATCGACTTGCCTCGTGCCACCCACGCGAGGGCTTTTCACGCCTCTGACGCGACTAGTTCCTTTGGCGGACGGGCCGAAAGCCGTTTCGAGTGTTGGCCCTTTGGATATCTCGGTCATGACAGATAACACAATGGCTCGAATACGCCGCGCCGTGAAAAGGGTAAAGAGGTGCTCGGCGACGACGGTGCCGATGAATGGTGGCCTCGAGAAGAACGGAGGGAAGGAGACGGATGGCGATATAACGAGGAGGAAAGAGGGAGAGAGCGAGTGAGAGCGCGAAGGGGGGAAGGAGGATGAGAGAGAGAGAGAGGGGGGGGGAGAGGGAGAGGGGGGGGGGAGAAAGAGAGAGATCTACCTATCTTATCGGATCTTCTCGGAGTTACGCCGTTATGAGTAACGCTTTGACAGTGGTGCCCATTGTTCCATTCCCCACC